>CASHTH010002279.1:0-53940 GCA_030341885.1 Geodia barretti
TTACAGACTTCTTACTCTAGTAATCCAGAGGCATATGAAACTTGGATTGGAGTCTCTGATTTCATATCTCATCTCGGAGAAGATGGTTACCTTTCCTTTCTTAGCAGCATAGAGGTAATGCATGAGTAGGTTGTACGCTACACATATAGATATAATAGGAAAGTTGTAAAAGATGTGTTATGTATCTCCTTACCCTTCAGTAAATTTTCATTGTTCGCAGTCACATGACCGCTTCGCCTTACACAGCTCGAACTTAATAACCGTAACACCATCATATGGATGTGGGTAGAAGTTTGTCAACAGTCGGATAGAACACTAGGGAGTCCTTGTTAACTCGCATGCGCAGTCGAGAGGTTATTGTAAATATGGTCTGATAGTGTGTAAGGTCCCATCCATAGTCTGTCCACCGTTTAATCTCGTAACCAAAGGCAATCTGAGCGTAGAAACGGCTAGGATATATTATATAAATAAGGAGGCATGCAATAGGTAAACTAAGTTATGGAGAAGAAAGAATAGCCAGGAAGCTGCTAGTAATGGAACGCTGGCCGAGGTGAGTGTGCATCAAATAGAAGACTCAAGCTGATGATTGCTGTACTCTAGATGCTAGATTTTTTGCGTGCCGTGGCGACCAATTGCAGATTGCTCTGCTGGTGGTTGATATGATCTTGCATCGAACACCTACCTTCGACCCAACTCAACAAAAAAAGAGTTTCCGTTGCGCCAAGTTTATATTAGTGGTCAGCTGGGGAATTTCACACTTTTAAAAACACTGGATCCGTACGGGATACGCAACCAGATGAACATAGAGCAGACCATGGTTCTATGTCTCAACATCATGTCGCAGCCTTAGCTGGTGCGCCTCTATAATGGATAAATGGAATACGATGTAGAGATCATAAGGTCTACTAAAGTAGCTCTACCAATACAACTCAAGTTTTTGCTTGTGTTGATAATCAGAATATAATATTATAAATAACACAACAACAATAAATAAATAAACAAAAAACAATACAAAAACTAAAAAAAAACTAATAAACTACATATACAGAAAAAAACAATAAAATACAAAAATACCAACAATTAAAAAAAACTAATTAAACAGTAAAAACATAATACAAACAAGGACAAAAAAATAAATAAATTAAAATACTAAATAAACAAAAAAAGAAACCAAAAATAAAAATTATAACAAAGATAAGACATAATTAACTGTAAACAAATAAACCATAGTACAAAAGTAAATTAATATACCTAAAAAATACAAAAAAAGGCCAAAAATAATAGTACAACCACAAAAAAACAAAATACCTACACCTATAACAGACAAAAAAAATATATAAATAAAGAAAAATAAATAGAATAAAACATAATAAAAAACAAAAAAAACAGCAAGAAAAAACAACAAAAAATCTCACTAAACAAAACAATAATACATAAACCTTAATAACTATTACATAAAGTAAAAAAAACAAACACACACCCACCCACAAAAACTAGGTAAGACATAACAACTAAATCCAACACCACCACACAAAGCACACACTCCACAACACCACACTACATAAACAAGAAATAATAAAAAATAACAACAAAACAACACACATCAGCAACACTACCAAAATCCATTAAAATGAATCAGTTGTCCGTGGGGGGCAGTGCTACTCTCCCTGTGGCAGCTCGAAACATGGTTCCAGATTTCTCACAAGTCGCGGGAGAGGGCAGAATGTGCGTGTCGTACCTGGAGACGCAGGGAATGGAAGAAATAAGAGAAACTTTTTGACGTGCCAGGGAGAAGGAAAGGGGATGGAGGGGGGTGGAGGGGGAGGGGATGGAGAGGGAGGGGGAGGGGATGGAGAGGGAGGGGGAGGAGGGGAGAAGGGGAGCATGAAGATTTGCAACACACTCTCACTACTAGACTTCCCTGTCAATGTTCACATACATAATGTCACATTGAGTGAATTCATGATGTACATTTGCTAATCCCATTTATTTATGCCTTGACATGATAGAAGTGTGTTATCTGTGTATGTACACCTTCCTCTATACCTTCCTCTTTCCCCCTCACTTACTCATTTACTCACTCAACTCCATCAGTAAAATTGGTCCATGTCGTTGTAGTGTGTACAGAAACAACATGCACACACACACACACACTCTCCCTCTCTTTCTCCATGTAAGCAGCAATGTTGTTGAATCGTGGAAGGTACAATGCAGCGCGCTGTACACATGACACAGAAAACAGTGCCACCACTTTCAGGTTGAATTGGCTGGGGAGATACTCACTCTCGGTAGCCATCCTACCCTAGCCATCAAAACAAGTACAAATCTAGTGCTTGAGCTACAGTGTTCACTATAGTCCAGTAGATTTGGGGATGTCGGTATTATCTTGGGGAGGTTTATAGGTAACATAGGGAAATAATATGACTGGAAACAACACCAGACTCGGTGTTCCGGAAAACACAACTGACCGCTTCCCAGTTGGGATTCAACTCGGTGCAAAACACAGTCTCCATGTGTACACATGTTATTTAAAGCCAACGGAGTACTTGTACGCAGAGAGCATTAATGTAACATCAGCTAGAGTGGGGTAGGATAATTCGGTAACTGTAAGGTATGGTGTACGTAGGTAAGGTTATAGGTAGGGTAGAGTACAATAGGGTAGAGGTGTTAACGTTGTTTTTCTTTTCAAATGTATACAAACCTGCATGTGGCTAAATATATGGCACGTACTGTACAGTATGCGCCAAATGCCTCTAATATGGACACCAATGGTAAAGAAGAAAGTGCCTGTATTAGAGATGGGCATCCTTATTTCAGGGTTGGGGAGGGAAAGGTTACCTTACGTATTAAGGGTTAGTGAAGGGTTCCGCTGTATAAACAAGTTTAGATGTGTGTAAACAAAAGTACAGAGAGAAGGATTGCGTACTATTTCGTACGCGCACCTCTTTGTAGCTGGTGTGAAACCTCAGGGACCCCACCACGATCCTGCGCCGCTCGCCAAGATGGTTCTCGAACCGACTGAACTTTGTACTCAGCTTGGCGACCTGTCGTTGGAGAGTGTCCGCTGCGAAATGGCTCTTCCCAGCAAACCTGTCGGCCATCCTCCGCAGCTGAGTCAGGTTGTTATACATTGACTGAGGAGGACAAGAGAACACAGTGTTGTCATATGGAAGACCAGCCACACCAAGATTTAGCCAGAAAATATATGAGCTACGTACGTAGTACTTTCATTTACAAATGACCACTATGCATGGGTACACATATTTTGCAATGCATAAGAAGGGGGGCGAAGGAGGGGGGAAAGAGGAAGTGACCACCAGTTTCCTTGCTTTAGCTTCACCCCTGAATGTGTGACTTTGCAGGAAGCACACGACAATTATATATGCACAGTGGCATATTTATGCCTCCTACGGTAAGCACAAAAACATGTGCATAATTTTCGTGAAGATCTAGGTGTGGACTAATTTCTACCTTTTACAGACCCGGCCACAATTCACAATACACATTTTGTATGGAGCACAGCAATAATACGGAGACATTACGGCCTTCCTGTTATGGCACATAAGAACTGACATGGATAGTGTTGTCTACGTAAGTTAGGTACTCGACAAAGCAGGAGAACGCTGCAAATACAATGTGGTTATGGCATACAATGAATGAACTTTCATCATAAACGTTGCTGAATTCATAAAATTGTGAACGTATACATGTAATAAACATAGCGTGCCAACCATGCTTAAAAGGTATTTTTGATTTGCAACAGTTATGTACGTATATAGTTACAGGACACTGGAAAAAGGAGAAAATAGGTAGGCGTTTTTAAGAAGTATGCGTACACAAAAACAGTTCTTTGTCTAACCTTTGCCTTGGCCTCAAACTTGTTGTGTTGTTCTTGAATCAACTGAGTCGAGTCCAAATCCTCTCCAATGTCGTTACGAGAGCTCAGAGTTTCCTCTCCCCTGGCCTTTAGCCATCCTCGTACCTGAACGGGGAGGAGAGAGAGAGAGAGAGAGAGAGAGGGAGGGAGAGAGGGAGAGAGAGGAGAGAGAGGCAGTCAGTGACATACAGTTGCTTGTTACTAGCTTTCACCAAATCACTCTGAGTTCAATCACCAAGTGTATGTCCGCATGCTGGTTACTCATACAGTCCATGCTTGTTGAAAAAATGTAAAAATTTATGAATGTGTACAGGGAGACAGGGTGTGGAGGGAGAGAGAGGAGGGGACGAGAGGGAGGGAGGGAGAGAAAGGAGAGAGGGAAGAGAGAGGGAGGGAATGAAGAAAGAAGATGAGAGTAATGCATAAGGTGAGGCCGAAAGAGGATTTCAATGCCTACAACCGGGAGAGGAGGAGAAAAAGTCCGACAGAAAAGGTATACAGTCAGAAGAGGGTGAGAAGCAAGAAGAGAATACCTTCTGCAGAGCCTTCTCAAACACCCTCAGTTCCAGGGTCTGCTCGAGGACGGCTCGTCTCTCCCTCCACATGTCGTCCATCTGGGTCTGTCTCCTGTTGACACTCTCCAGGAGTCGCCGGATCACGGTGACTGCGTTGATCTTGTCTGGTGTCATGGCCGACGTACCCCCCTCGTCCCTCCCCTGGTGGCATGGGGACACAATTGCTGAGTACATTACACGCACGTGATGATTGGTGAGCGAAGTAAGCCCACCTAGTCGTCTGAAGTAAGCAATTATTCTATGCACATGTCACTGTCCTGACTGACATGCTTCTATGCACCAATAAAACTCATTTTTACTTGTCATAAGGCGGTGCATTCAATTCTAGGACATATATGCGTCAGTAATGCATTTTGCAGGTGTCATTTTGGTGCCATAATAGTCTTGAAATGAATGGCTAATCATCAGGCTTAATCCATATATGCCATGTTACTGTCGCAAAGTGTACATCCAGCTAGTATATATATACAATGTACTACATTTTGATCACGTCGAGGAGTAAATCACATGGACGATCTAGTATAGTATACACAGGTGCAATACACCTAACACGTAGTAGTAGTTTCAAAGAGAGGTATTCAGAGGTTTCAGAATAGTACAGTAGGGGATATTATGCATGCAACTTCGAATGTATGGGTATGATAGACATGGCAGCAAAGTTGCATGAAATGATCCATTACGCGTGGACCCATCACATCAGTACTACATTTGAAGTTGCATGCGACTTTGTCTAAAGTAACAAAGTTGCACCGTGTCTCACGGCCAAGTGGTGCAGTCGTACCTGTTCAAGTCTGCGAAGGAGTTCGTTGCCCTCCCTGATGGTACTCTGAGGGGCCTTCCTCAGTTGGTCGTGAATCTGTATGTGGCGAGTGAGGGCATCTTCGGCCGTCTCCACGTCTCCTCCCTCCCCCTCCGCCCCCTGCATGTGCAGCTGCTGCTCCACGTGAGACGTGTGCTCCATCAGGGCATTGAATGACGCTATGAACCTCTCCAGATCCTGCCGGGGTTCCCAGGGGGTGTGTGTGTGTGCGCGTGTGTACATACGTATGACGCACATGTCATACCAAATGCAAAATGCTATTAGCAGGTACACATGTTTGTTAGAAACTGATAGTGAAACATGAAAATCTCAAATGTATGGGCATAATGCAGGACAACCTGTGTCATCCCTAGCTATATACTAAGTACTACCGTACTTGATTAGTAGGTATTTATTAGTCGTTGCCTACGTAGCTACCAAACACTTTAAAACGCTAATTTCGGGCCATGAGAAAGGTGTGGGTTTGGGGGGAAGTAGGTCAATAATGAAAGCGGTTCAACGACTAACGAAGTTATTAAATGTTATTGGGGCACATATTCGCCCATGCAGATCAAGCACCCAAACTAAAGTTCTACTTATACACTCGTCATAGGAAAGCATATGCAGCATACCAAAATCGAGATGTACAGTATGAGTCACAAAAAAGTAAACGAAAGTAACGTTACTTGCGAAGTTACTTACGCGTTAGTAACTATCTAGTAACCTTCAGTAACTTTCAAGTCACTGTAAGGTTACTCAGGAGTAACTCTGAAGTCACTGTAAAGTTACCGAGTAGTAACTTTCTAGTCACTGTAAGGTTATCGTGGAGTAACGCTGAAGTAACAAGGTCTTTAGCCCTGGCCCTTAGCTCTGTCCCCTTACTGTGAACTTTTCTTTGGTTGCGCTCGGTCTACACACGGCTAGCTCCACTGGGTAACGCGGCCGCGCCTTCCAGTTCGCGACCGACGGCCTAGCCGTGGCTCTAGCGCGACTCTGCAGCGCGCGACACGCGTGCTTCCGGGTCGAGAGGGCGTGGCTGAGCTGGGCCGGGGCCGGCCAGCCGCGTGGTTCTTCGCGCGCGTCTTCCCGAGCTATCGGGCAGCGCTGTACCGTCTGCTGGGGAGCGACATGTAGCCCGAGGATCTACAGCGGACACTCAGACCGTAAGCTACCCATTCTTCCGTGAAGATTGGCTGAGTGTGATGCGTGGAACATGGGCCGCTTTGGTAACGTTGGTGTACCGCCAAGTTTACTTTCAGCTTGCTTCCTAGTTGGTAACTCTGAAGTTACGCTCGGGTTACTAGTTAGTTACGTTCAGGTTACTTTGTGGTAACTCTGAAGTTACGCTCAGGTTACTAGTTAGTAACTTTGAGTCACTTTCAAGTAACGTAACTTTACGGTAACCTTACTTCGAAGTAACGTTACTTTCGTTTACTTTTTTGTGACTCATACTGTACATACATTGTATGTACATACATTGTATATACACACATACATACATATGCAGGAGAATTTCATAGAGTACAGCATGATTCTTATGGGGTATGCTTCTCCTCATATTGTGCTGTGCGAAAATATATGGATCCACCATTGTACACATACAGTAGTAGATACATATGCACTTGACAATGTGTCCCCAGGGGCTAAATCTGTATGAGCAGTCCAATTGATTGTCAGGGATCAGAGATCTGGCAACTGTAGGAAACCCCTGCTTGCCGACTGTTAAGTTGCCATCACAGAGGGTTATAAGTTGCAGTTCCTAGCAACCTTATATACATATACATGTGTATGTAGGCCAGTTGGGATATGGATTACTACACTAATAGCGTAATGGAGACAACTTCTCCCATGGTAACACATGACTCCTAATTAAAGGCAATGTGGCGGTATGTATATAAGGGCTAAATTTAGAAACTGTTACTAAAAATAGAAAAGCATTCTTGCAACCTGGGCACTATTGTTTCGTTTTATCTTTAGTAACATTCCTACTGACAGATTCCGTTTATCAAGGCGTTGCAACGACCACACACACCATGTTAACATTAATTAGGAGGCACGCTCGAGCTACAATGCCAGATAATGCCCTCGTCACTGCAATACACACCATGCAGTGGAACCTCCCGAGGGAGAAAAATACTAGTTCGAGAATGTCGCGAACTGTTATTCAGTACGCAAACGTTACAATACAATATTATGGTGGGAACCTTCTGGGGGAGAAAACTCACTTAAGAATCTAGGGAATCAATGTACACACACTCGTACGTACTTCCGAAAACTCATTCCAGAACCAAGCAGATTACATTGCAGAGAAAGAACTTCCGTGGGTCGGCTTATTACAAGTCTCCCCCTCGAACAACACATTATGGCAGAGTGGATTTTCTGTGCTTACATATCTCAGCTTTATCCAGTCGTCATGACTATAGGGGAGATAACCACCGAGGTCAAAGGTCACCTGACTGGGGTCAATGTGGCGTTTCAGTTTGTCCACTTCTGACAGCATTATGGTCTGCAGGGGGAGGGGGAGGGAAGGAGAGAGAGAGCAGCAGGGAATTCGTACATAGAGTAGTGGAAAGACGGAGGGAAGGAAGGAGGGAGGGATGGATGGAGGGAGGGAGGGAGAGAAGGAGGGAGAGAGGAGGGAGGGAGGGAGGGAGGGAGGGAGGGAAGGAAAGAGGGAGGGACGGAAAGAATGAGGGAACGAGGGAGGGAGTGGGGCAAGGAGGGAAGGAGAGGAGGGAGGATGGAGCAGGAGTGGTGGAAAGAGAGAAGGAATGGGGGGTGAAGGGAGAGAGATAAAGGCATGGAGAAAGCAGGAGAGGGGGCGGAATGAAGAGGAGTAAGTGGTGGAAAGAGGGAATGGCAGCAGGGAGGGAGGGACGGAGAAAGGGAGGAGGACAAGAGTGATCAATACTGTACCCACGTACCGAGAATTCGAGTCTGTTCTTTTTCTTCTCCTTATTGTGTCCTCGAGTGGTGGCCTGCTTCTGCCAGAAGTGGCTCGACTGAATGATGTACGCCACATGCACCTGCAAATGATGACACACGTCAGCACGCTTGTATACATCTGCCACAGTGCTTCTCATGTCGACACAACCACAGACATGAATAATAGCTAGTCTACATGCAGAATTTGAGGCCCTGTTTGCTAAGTTTCCCTGATACATACGTACAGTAGATCAGTGGTAGTGATCTCTGTCTAGAAAGCAGAGTGTTGTGGGTTCGAGTCCCACCTAGGGCATTTGAAAAGTGTTGTCCTGTATGTATGTAGTAGGTGTACAGTTACGATATGCACTTGCCTTGCGTGATTAATGCATGCATGCAGTAAAGCAATGAGACTGCATGCATCATTGACGTAATTAGCTGCAAACATTAGGTTAGCAGGAGAGATGTGTATGTAGTGTGTGGGGTCATGGGACTAAGTGAAAAATGCCCCGCCATTATAAACAGACAATTGGGCCATGCCACACACACAAGACCAGCTAAGCAACTGAATTGTGTTCAATCTTGTGACACGAGCTTTCTCCAAGCACGAGCAAATCACACACAAGCATGTTACAAGCTTCATGTTGCGGTGAATGCTGGGAAGTGTAGTAAGAACGTACGTACAGTATATCCATACCTGTCCAGGGAGGACCTCTTGGAGACTGTGGAGAACCATTTTAGTACTGTGCCAGCTGGAGTGTCGAGCATCCACTATCACACTGAACCCATACTCCCTCACATCCTCCCTACACACAGACACACACACACACACACACACTCCATTACAGTGTATCCTTAACACAATTGCTATAGATTGGTGTATACACATTGCACCTTTTACGTATCAAGACGTTTGCTTCAGGATGCAACTTATTGTACGTACGTCAATCACTAACACTTTGCATATATCTGAGAAGACGAGTGTCAATGTTGTTTATTTTATTATTTTCTATTGTCTAGTCTAACTCCTAGCCCTGTTCCCTTACAGCATACTGAAGGTCTTTGTGACCTTCGGTTAGTAAAGCATCAAGAAGAAATGTAACCTAGGATTCACTAATGAGGCATGCACTTGTCTACCAACCTATGTGCTGTACTTATCAAGGATGGGGTACACACTGTCATGAGCTTGTACACTGTATTGTACATACACATTGAACATATACCGAAAACTGGCTGGGTGATATACAGAATATGCTCACATGGGAATGCTGGCGAGGTACTGGATAACCCTACGCAGCTCGTCTCTGTCGTACTCAAAGTTCTTGTCTTTGGCTGGGAAGGTGATGAGACTCTGGCCTTCCCTGGCCCGGCCACCCGACAGGAAACATATCTCTTCTGTAGGAGTTCGATGATCTCTGCTGCCGTGGTGGGGTAGTTGACCCCTGAACCTGGGGAGGGAGGGGGGAGGGGGCAAAAATGAGGAGAGAGAGAGGGGGAAGGAGATAAGACAGGATGATGAGAGAGGGAGGGAAAAGAAAATAGGGGTGGGAGAAGACAGAGAAGAGGAGGATTACGGGCGAAGGCGAGGGCGGAGGGAGGCGTGAGGGAGGAGGAGGCGGCGCGCGCGCGTGAGTTCTATACGCGAGGCGCACTACGATGAGCAGCAAAGCACGGGCTTATATAAGTGTAGTGTACTTGTATAGTTGTCATGGATTCGAATAGTTCAGTCTCATTCCTTATATGGTTCAATAACTTTGTATTGTATCATCCAGCGAAGAATAGTAATTAGGATAACATATTTTAAGAGAACCGGCTAGCGTAATTTTAACCCTCCTCATACTACACATTACTAGAAAGAGCATTTTCAGCGAATACCACTAGCAATTCTGGAGAGTGTAGCCCTTGAACCAGCGAACCACGTACGACGCTATGGAATCACACAACCAATTCATACAACAATCATTACGTGCAAATCAATTAACCTCACTTGACCACTCTTACTTGCCTTGCAGCCTGGCGTAGTTGTATTACGTGGCCTCGTTTTGAAAATAGGGGAGTCCAAATTTGAGGACTGAGGGGCCAGACTTACACTCCCTGATCTTGTGAGGAGAGGTCCGCGAGACGTGAGAGTTGTGAGGAGCGGGGAGGAGGGGGAAACGGGGGAGGTGGGTGAGAGGTGAGGGGAGGGCGCCATAAGCAGGCGGCGGACTGGTGGGAACAACAGAGTCTTCCAACGCTAACACGTAACTTAAGTTTCGTTTCTGTTTAGAGAGTGATACTGGTAGCACTCCGTCTGACACTACTACTGTACCAAGCTCTGCTGGTACTAGCTCTGGTGGCAGTGATACCTCAGTCATTCTCCACTCACAACCACAAAAAACACTCTAGCAACATATATACGTACGTACATAACTATTACTAAACGTTACACTGACTATCGACGGACATTCCCTAGCCTATACTAGTAACGTAGTTGCTACGTGTTACATAACAGTCGCTCGTGTACAGAGACACCATGTCACATGCACACACACACTCCTGGTCCATCCGACAGATACTGAAACAGACTCTGGACTGTACATACCTCCTACTACATCACCACACCTTATACTTGACTATACACAGTGGCCTTACATCATCTGTCTTCTACATAACCACACTTTTTACTTCGCTCTACACCGTTACTTTACATTCACTGTCTTCCACATCGCATTACACTGATGTGTATATGTATGATTCATATTGTACACTACTGGTCTACACGCTGGACTCGAACCTGTGTGTGTGTGTGTGTGTGCTGGGGTCTAAGAGCCCCATTCAGTGGCTCTATGAGCCATTCAAATTCAACTGCTGGGAACAATGGTCGGGTAAGGCTGGTGTATACGGTTGGCATGTTCACATGACATTAGCCAACATCACTCCCACACACAACACAATTAGGTCCAGTATAATATTGAGTCACGTTTCACCCAAGCAAGTTTTCACGCTCCCGATACAAAGTACTGTAGGTGATTATCAAAACCCAGGACAACAAAGTCTCATGCAACTTTGCATAGGCACACGGCACACTTTTATTGCATGAAACGAGGTTTCACATGCATGGTTATGACGGGTCCATGCAATAAAGTTACACGTGCGTCTATAACATGCAACGTGTCGCATGGGTGTACAGTTGCTTTCTGTATCATCGCCTTAACAAGTTCACACAATCAATTACGATCATGTACACGTACATTTACATACACACACACACACACACACCGTACACACACACTGATAATGTAGTCAGGCCGCTAATGATGCTTAGCTTTGTGCATGTTACCTGTGAAAACTACATATGAGGTAGAAAGGCAAAGGCACAACAAACAAATCAACTACACCTAGGACAGCTCTTTTCTTCCAAGGAAAAATAAAGAGCTGCCCTAGGTGGGATTCGAACCCACGACACTCTGCAGTCTAGGCGAGCGCTCTACCAGTGTCAATGACGAGGTAACAAGTTAGAGAAAGGCAAGGCAAAGGAAAATACACCTAGGACAGCTCTTAATTATCAGAACACCAAATGTGCATTAAGGCCATGCACACCCCCATAATTGAACACAGAGAAACATGCATGAACACATAAACATTGTCCACAGACAGAACTGTGCATGTGCTTAACATCACTCAAACATTGTGGACTGTGTGTATGTAGTACGTACATAAGTCTAGATCCGCTCATAGAAAGTTTTCATCAGCCCAGGTGGATAGTACACAAGTGGGGGAAGAGAAGTTTGCCCATCCTGAACACAGTTTGCCTCTGCTCAAACTAGGGCTCAAATCAAGTGAGGATACTGCTGTCTGGGTTAACTCGTGCCCCCGTACATTTCTCAAAGAGCTTATTTGCAACGCTGCGTATACAGATGAACCCTGTATTTCAGTCCATGCAACGTGTTCCGATAAAGTGAATTTCTATTGTCTAACCAAATGCAGAGGTACACAAGTAATTCAGGGTCACCCCTCGCAAACTGCTAGTGGGAACAAGTCTCAAGTTCATAGAAGGGGAGGTGGTGGTCAGTATAGTCCGCCATCCATTCATGTGCATTGTACGTACATTATAACGAACAACTATAATTAATGCACACGCACTTGCAGCCAGTTACGTGTGGTGTCCTTTACAGTACAGAACTCCCCCATAATTTGAATTGGAGAATGGCAAACGAGTCACATGTACCTCCACCAAGTAAGTATTCATCCCTCTCCTTCCTTGACTGTGCCCAGTAGCAATAAAGGGTGATACCATAGGCCCTAGCCATTCACTTTGTTGCAGTTACAAAGCAACTGACATGAATCAAGACAACAACTACGTATATACGCGTTATTGACTTGAAATAAGCAAAATGGAATGTACAAGTGTAGCTTACACCGAAGCAGTAAGCTAAGCAAGTGCAACAAATTGGTAGTAATGACGGAAAGGATGACATAAACCCTGCAATTTGCAGTCAATTTGTGCCAGCAGTGAGCAGAGACATAGGACAAATTCAACTGGCTTGCCTCCTAACGATTTATATGCATACGCACAATTGGTTGATAAGAAGGTTGGTTTGATCGTCGTTGTTTCTACTGCTCAACACACACACACACACACACACAATGCTTGAGGAGTCTGCACTGCACACAAAGTGAAAAAGAGTAGAATTTGCACACTCAACAGCATTCAATACGACCGTGGCAACCGTGAAACCCACCACAGGACACGACACTGCCGTATGTGGTACAAATACCTTCATGTAGCGGCTAAGTATGATTGCATTGCTAATGTAATTGCCAAAGATCTCAGGGGCATTCCACTGTGTGAGTGGGCAATAGTCACACCACGTTGCTTGTTAATTAACACTTAACCCGCCACGGACATATAAATGGACCTCCGTAAGTCCAAGGGAACTTATAGGGAGTAAAAAATAGTTTCATCATGTAGATTACATGCTTTGTTATAATTATGTGTATATTGGATAAGGGATTACGTGGGTTGCACAGTACGTACTTTGACTTAGACCAGTTGCTTCATATAGTAGTCGGCAAAACAAATGTTTATTAAAACTGGTTGTTAGTACAGCATCCTTCCTCAATACCAGGCAATACACCAGTTGCTTAGTGATGCAAACTAAGCAACTGGCAGAATGGCTACAGGCTGGGGTGTCCCACATAGACTGGAGAAGGTGCTGAGAATTGGACAGTGGTCCTGTCTGTGGTCACTGAAACAATTAATTAGCACCCAATTAGGGGAGAGGTCCCAGCTCCAGTGGCAAGACCATTTAGAGGCAACACCAGAGCACGACACTCTTTTCTCTATAGTCTACATGTATACATACCATACTGGTGGAGATGGTATGCAGTTATTGAGAGGAGTTACAGGTGTGGTCCAGATTACTGCCTATACGGACACTATAATAACCGCTATATAGATTGCAGTACATGTACACCGCAGTACTGTTATAATGGACTGATTTGTCCACATAACATACACCATGGCACACACCATGTACGATCATAGGAGAGATTGCTGATGTGAATTGCATCAGCAGTAAAATATTTACTTCTGTGTACAGGTATAAAGGGCACGGCACTTTTCACCTTGCCAATAGCTTGTCTGTTACCCACAACACCCAGTTCTTCACACCTACTTTCACACAATAGGGACATGCATACACACGAGAGCTCACATCTCACAATTGCTGACGTTGAAAATTCTATTGTTTATTGCCAGCCGGGTTTTAAAAATGCACCCTAACGCAACTGCATAGGCTCTAGAAGATGATCCAGTGTACGTATATACACTACACAGGTCATAAAAAATGACGTGAGGCTACAAATGAGAGGATTTCCTAGTATGTACATGTAGTTTGTCCTATATAAATACAACAATTCTCTTTTAATCAGTGGCTGTTGATCTGCACGATACTGTGTTGTCACTTTGTTCAAAAGACCTCAACAACAAAGTAATTACACAACTGTACGGGAGTGACGCTTGGGAAGTATACATACTGACCTCAAAACGAGAGGCGAATTGTGTAAAACCTGGTTTTTTTGGGAGAGTGAGTTAAAAATTATGTGAGAAATTCAGAAAATTTACACATGGTCCAAATCCCCTAAATAAAGATGCTAGTAGGTGTGTCTATGTTGTGCGGGGTACATACGGAAGCTAATAAAGCGGTAACAGTAGCTCCATTAAAGTGTCAACAGAGGCCAATGCAACCAAACCCTCCATCTATGAACCTTGTATGAACCAGGGCATTGACAAGGTTCTAGTGAGGAAGTAGACCTATTGTAGGGTTTGATTGTCCCATATTTTCAGTTGTTACCAATAGCCTTGCAGTTATGGAACCTCTCTCTACAAACTTGTCATTTCTCATCCAGCCACCACCAACTACACCTCATGTGTACATAACTGCCTGTGTGAGCGAGCAACCAGTGATGTGTACACATGTACTGCAGACTGTCTGGGTGACCCTAGAGTTCTTGGTAGGCAATAAAAAATTATGCTACACATTTTAGTAGTTCATGGAAGAAAGAGAGGGAGATATTAAGGAAGGAATGGAGGAGGGGTAAGGGAGGAGGGAGGGATGGAGGGAAGGAGAGGGAGGGAAGGAGGGAAGAAGGGAAGGAGGAAGAGGAAGTGAGGGAGGGAGGGAGAGAGGGGAAGAGAGGGAGGGAAGGAGGGAGGGAGAAGGAGAGAAGGAGGAAGGAGAATTGAGGGAGGGAGGAGGGAGGTGAAGTGAGTAAGGGAGGGAGGGGAAAGAAGAGAATTTTAGAGGAGAGCCACAAGGGTGATTGCCTCTAGTATACTGCATCAATTAAAAGTATGGACATCTCAAGTTACAATAATTCGATGTGTGGTGATGTCCCATGAGACTAGAGCAAGACACGACAAAGGTTTTAGATATGGCAATGTTGCACACATGCACCGTGAACTCGTTCATGCTAAAACATAAACAATTGCCAGCGGTCCTAAGTATTGTTACGTACTCAATATCCAATAATACATTGTGTAAGCTGCCCCTGCATGTTATACCAAATTTGTCCATACAGCGCAGACACACCATAGAACGTCACCCAATCCCAAAACAGCCTGTAGACAAATCTAACATCTTCCTGAGACAGTTTCAACTGCGTACATACGACAGTCACTGTGTGTGTATACTTTTCCATGAGAAACATAGTGGTGTTAGCACAGGGTATTGTAATTACAAACAATGAGGTGACTGTTACTCGCCCCCTCATAATACCCCAGCTTACGCCAACACATGGCATGTAACCGACATGTTACTGTTTGTAAACATCGGGAGACTGGGTTATAAACACTGTGTTTACGTATGTTTGTAAACAGGTGCTCGTCAGAACTAGAACACCCCACTAATCAGGACAACTTTCCTCCACAATGTCCCGATTATACCCTGGCATAGTGACGTAATGTATACTGTGTTGTGTGTCATGTGACTGTCAGCTGACCTTGAGTTCCTGAAGAAGCTCCTATTGCCACGTTGTCCCAACTGAAGGAGCGCGTGTCTCCGGGGTGACCGCTGCGCCCTCGACGAACAGGGTCCTCCTCGCGGGCCGGGGTCGTCTGATGGGACGTGGGGGCAGAGACTGCATGACGAGGGGAGGGGGTGAGGAAGTGCCTCGGGGGGTGTGCCCCTGACGGCGACGAAACAATCTCCCCACCAACTGCGGGTCTCTCCAACACAACAGCAGAGCGATTTCTGTGAGCAGTGTATTTCTCTCCTCCCACCACCCCACCGTCAATAATGTCGACTCCTCCCCCTTCCCTCTCTCCTTCCCCCGGCCTCCTGTCGGCCATACCGCCATAGTGGGCCAGGAGATGGTCAACAGTGTCCTCCTGACTGGCTCCTGGGCTCTGGTATACTTCATCACCATTGGAAGGAGAGGCACTCTGTCGACCACTCACTCCTGAAGCCATGACTACAGACAGCTCTCTATACTCCTATTGGCTCTACTTAACCAGCACTATAACACACAAACGCTCTCTGCAACTGGCTAGATGAGACTAGAGTAGGTCTAGCTAGACTGAAAGGGTGTCCATACTGCCGGGTTGTCAGTGTGTGTTGCACAGGACCTGTGTTTGCTTTGGACGTTTACAAACACAGGGCAGGAGGTGTACGATATATCGCCGGAGGTAATCTGGAGTGATGGCTTGTAGCACGGCACGAAAACACGGCCAGCAGCTGCTCAGTGTAGCACAACTTGCGTCGTCGTCCAATGGGCACAGTGCTAGTGAGAGGCAGCTGTGGACTTCGGGCGACTGCTAGTGAACTAACTGGCCGGGGCTGTCGGATTGTGGGTGATCGTTCCTTGGAGCCGACGCTACAGTTACCCAGATCCCCGCTGTTCTGTTCTTTGTCTGATTAGCACTTCAGCCAACTCGACGTTTCCATGTCTGATTTAGCAACAGATGGCGCGCAGAGGGGGAGGCTGCAAAATGCTAGAGGTGTGGTCAAATAAAGGCGCCGAGAGCGCTAATTTAAACGCCCCCATATGCCTCCAAAAATGGGGGTGGGGCTGGATCAACACGCACACCGGCTGGCTGAACCGCGTGCGTGTGTAGTGTACGTGCGCGTGTGTGTTTATACGTGTACACCGTCGACAGTGGCATCCATCCACGAGTGGCTGTGGCTTAGCTAGCTACAATAAATCTGATCACGAGGAATCTAAAACTCGGCTGTAAGAAAATCCAACACTCTTTTAGCTGCTGTCAATCACCACTAGCTATGCCCAAAGACTATCTCTATAGCTATAGCTATAGACAACACCGCACAAAGAACAGCCGTTCATAAAACTTTGGTCCTGTATACCAAACTCCGCAGATTGGACCAGCTGGAGTACACTTTTTCCAAGTACAAAGTTCCTCTTCGACATACTAGCAAACGCAGAGTGTTTTAGTAGCTACACATGTTCCTTTCACCACCAAAGTACATAAGTGTATCAAGTTTCACTGACGTTGAAACTTGTTTTGATGAACACTTATCAGTGTACCAAATTTCATTGTTAGAGGACCAACCATAAACAAGTTAAAGGCACAAACACCATTTGCAAGATCTGATTGAAACTGATAGTGAAACATACAAATCCCAAATGTATGGGCATAATGCAGGACAACCTGTGTCATCCATTACACTAAGTACTACCGTACTTGGTGATAGACAAACAAAATCTCAATCTCATTATTATGGAGGGTGATTAGTGCCAAAATTCAAACTTATTGCTGAAAGAAGAAATTGACACTCCAAAAACTGGTATCAGCAATAAAATTGCGTTTGAATTTTGGCGCTGTGTGTGCTGAAAAAGGTGCACACACCCTCCAATGATCGCGCTTTGGAAGAGGTCCTATGTTAGTCTGGTGTTCCAGGACAGACGGATGTATATAGGGGATAACCTCCACAGAGTTTATTGGGGGACACCAATCACACCATGCGCAGGTAAGACATGGCAGTTAGCACAACTCTGGTACATTGTGTGGTGCCTGTGTGTGTGACATGGCTTGACCAACTTCCGGTCAACTTCTATATTTAGCGACACAGTGCTATTTTTGTTACACAGATTATTTTTACACACCCACCTAACACATTGCGCTTACACTGCGCGCGTACGTGTAATAATAGCCCATACTCTCCACGTGCTTTTCTAAAGTACATTCACTCCCCGGCTCGCCTTGCGTGCCGTTCGTTGTTCCAAGAACTAGTGAGCCCGGTCCACCCCGTGGTGTAACAACACTGCTAAGTCGTCGTATCGAATAGGAGATCATATAGAAGAAAAAGTTGTGCGTTTTTTGGCAGGTGTGCGTATCCTGCGCATTGTGCACCGTATCTGAAAATCGCCAAGAATTTTGTTTGAACGTGTGAGTTGTGTGTCGGCGGACCTAGCGAGAGACGGGAGGACGGCACTGGAGGTGGTGTGATATTGGTGAAGCCTTCACTCTAGTCAGCTGCTGGGCGCTCCGTTGGTCGTCACCTGGCTCATATGGCAGAAACAAAACGAGAGGAAGTAAGTCACGGGTTGCCACGGGCACCACCACAGCGTGCTCGAGTTTTATAATACAGCGCTTGGGTGTGCTTTGGTGTGTGTACAGTAGTCAGTCTGTGTGCGTGTGGTTACTTCGAGGGGCGAGACGGGAGGGAGAACGGCTGTGGCGCTGACAAAGGCGTGCGCGTGAGAGCGTTTTTTTTTCAAAAGTCGCTATTCCCGCAGGTGCACTAGCAACGCTCGTACATTGGTATAACCCAGAGCTATATAGAAGACTCTGCCGCCGGCAAATGCTATCGAAACCTGTGCCTGGGGCCGAAGTTAGTTCATTCGTTCGGTCCTTATGACGTCACTGTATCCATGACGACGTTCTCTAATTAGGGCGCAGGAAGCATGTTCGATAATGTAAAAGTGGGAGGCTAGGCCATGCATAGGGAGAGCATGTGTGACTGGTGTGTGTGTGTGTGTGTGTTATCGTAGCATGTGTGTCAGTGTTTGGTCTTGCATTCTATCGCAGCAGGACTCACAATCCTCTGCCACCTCCACCACCGAGCAGTGCCCAGACCAGCAGCCTCCCAGCAATCAACAGCAAGCCACCAGGTAAACCCTGCCTCACCTCCAGTATAACACTCACCTTTTATACACACACACACACACACACACCAGAAAATACGTGCAAATTAGTTCTCTAATACACTTGTACAGACCAATAAAGTTAAACACAGCAGGAGTAAGGCTGTGCCCTTGTCACACTAACTACACCCTCTGTGGGCAACTGTCACTGACTAAAAAGGTATCTAGCAGGCAGACAGAGTGGATAATATTAGGGCCACAGACTTGGCACTTTCTACATATCCTCTCCTGAAAGCCTTGCCAAAATTCATCAGAACTCCAAACCCTCCACTACATGCTGATAAATTACACCTCTGCCTCCCTCTACTACGCTACTACTGTTTGGGATTTTGCCTCGTGCCAAGTGGCGATTCGATATTTTGCTCTGGCACTGGTGAATGGTGTGTGAAAGGCATCGGATCTTTTGAGACGGGAGAGCGATAATCAAAGCGATGTGTATAGGTCCCTTTTCTTGTGAGTGACAGGCGGCAATAATGCCCATACACGCATCTCAATGCAGAACAAACGAGCCTGTTTCACGATGTGACATTGTGCCGTGAACGCTGTGCTATAGTTCCGTATCTCAAATGCTCGGCAAGTACATAGTAATGTGAGATTATTTTAGCAGGCTCAGATCCATCTGTATATATTGTTATTGTAGTCACCTCGGGTCCATGTATGGTCGTCCTATTGTGTGTAGGCAGGGGTCAAGTTGTGGCACATATGTAAGTTGCTATCTTTTGTATGGTGTTACAGTTTTGGTATTGTACATGTTTTATTTCCCTCTGAACTGCGGCTCATGTGAGAGTTGTGTTGGCTTGCCCCCATGATTTTCTCTAAGACCACTCCCCCATAGAGCAACCCTGTAGTACTAATTAGTTGGTTGTATGTATGCACGGAAGTATGTACTATGGGGAGGAGGGGGCATTGGTAGAAGTGTACCATAGCATACAGGCAAGTCAATGTCCTTTACATAACATTGTACACGATTGTCTTGTATATATGTATATACCTCCTGACCCTTTCATGGTTAGTCAGTCTAGAACTGTGTGACACACCTTTCACCATGACTCTGAGCCGAGTAAAGTGTATTTGTACACAACTAAGCAACCACTTCTATGTACATTTGGAGTGCCCCACCCCTTGTTGACAGTCATTGTAATGAGGTTAAAGGTGTGCGTCACAGAGCTCTAGACTGACTTACATATCTTGAAAGGGTCAGGGTGTAAGGAGTGACTGTATACAGTAGGACAATCTGTACAACGACATGTGTACTCTATCTGTAGGAAACATGCATGTGTGCTATGGTACACTTGTACACCAATCTCCCCTCCTCTCCATGGTAGCTTTGTGCACATTTATGCCTGTGTAGACTTTCTCTTTCCTTTATCTCACCTTGCACTACATGTCCTCTCTCTAATTACCCCTATTTTCCTCCCTCCCTCCCTCCTCCCTCCTCCCTCCCTCAACACACACAAC
Organism: Geodia barretti; assembly: GCA_030341885.1. Lineage (NCBI taxonomy): Eukaryota > Metazoa > Porifera > Demospongiae > Tetractinellida > Geodiidae > Geodia > Geodia barretti. Next base: position 20,279 of record CASHTH010002279.1, read on the forward strand.
AGTCACAATCCAGTATCAAGTGCTGTGACCATGCACACGAAGCCAGCCGGGAAAGACCTCCCCACATCAGCTGGCACCGCTAGCACTCGCTCCACCCCTCCCCCACCCTCCCACCTCACACCCCCCACAGCGACCCACGGGGCAGCCCCTGACATTGAGATCACAGACGAGACGACGGGTCCCCCGAAGAGCAGCGAGCCCAGCAGCCCTCTCTCTGAGGAAGATTTCTCCAGTGGCGGAGAACAGGTCAGGACCACTATTGTTGGGGTTAACCCAATTATCCCCGGTTTTGGCAATGACAGAGTATTGGGTAGTTATTGTGGTGTAGGTTGACAAGTAAGGACCGCACGCCCCTAGTTTAGAAAGCCGTAAGCCATCTGGGAGGATTGGCACATGTCCCGTTGTCCGTCTGTCTTCCTGTATATGGTCTCGTTACTGGATTTGCCCCACAATGTGTGGACACTTATCTCTCCCTCCTCCCTCTATCCCTTCCCCTCACACCCTCTCTCCCCCCCTCTCTCCACGGCTCCCATTCCAGGATGACGGGAAGGGTTACGTTGCACACCAGTTCGGAGGGCCAGGGGAGAGCCCCTACTATATGATGTCGTTACCCAACGGTGTCAGTAGTGGATCGGGGGGAGGAGATCCGGCCATGCTGCCAGGCCACTCCCTCCCGAACACTGCCTGGGGCGGGGCTGGAGACGTTGGAATGGCCGAAGGTACAAGTGACGACATGCTTGTAATTGCTAGCTGCATACTTTCCTTCATGTCACCTTGTGGAATGCACTCATGGGTGCCGTTTTAAATTGCCATTTTTGGAATTCCATTCAACACTCTGAAGTCAATACATCAATGTAGCAAATTATTACCTCTGCTTTGTCCTTCCATTTTGAAAGGAATGCACAGTGTTGAGTACACTGTGCATGTATGTAAATAGCTTATACTGTACATGTCATCAAGTCCTGAATGGTGTGTATATGTAGTATGTACATTAATTGTGTAAGTGTTTTCAAACAAGAATTTTGTGTTGTTTGTTTTCCAGTTGCATCTGTTTTTCTTGAAACACGCACATCATTCCATTCCATCATGCCAACCAGTCTCTCTTTCAAAACCGTGACTTGTATCATGTACAGTACACGCCAATAATAAGTTCCCTCTACCGTACCGCAATACAGTCACACCGTAGTAAGAGCTACGGTCTTGCTGCGCCGTACAGCTGTACTACAGTACGGCAAGGCCCACCTACAGTCCTATACAGATTGGCTGTAGTAAGCAGCCTGGGCCACATGCAGCTTTAGTCACCACGGCATTCGCTGAGAGGTGATCGACGGCTCAATCTCACTCCGCGGTTTTGTGGGCACGGTCTCCCGCCCGCATGTCATGTCCGCGTGCTCACACAGACGTTTGACCGTAGAACCACCGTAGAAATGTTGCTACGGTGTCACCGTACTACGGCAACGTAGTGGGAACTTTATTTTGGCATGTACTGTACAATTACACCTTTGTTACTGACTCGAATGTAAACATGCATGAGAAACTGAGGTTGGAGAGGATCGAGTTACTGTGTAGTATGTTAGTTCTATATTTAGTACTATGTATGTACAAGTATACTCATGGAAAGGAATTTCACACCATTGCAGGGTCGTATGTTCACATGATGGACTCCGCCCCATTCCTACATCACTCTGCCACGTCCATCAACAGTCACATGACCTCTGACCCCATGTCCCCGCCCCCCGAGGGGGAGGGGCTAAGAGCGACACTCGTTCGACAGCTAGAGTACTATTTCTCCAAGGAAAACCTCAGCTCTGACAAATACCTGTGTGAGTACTATACACAGTATGTCTTCCTGTTGTTAAAAATGTGAATTGGGAAATGACATTTAAACAAGACACAATTCAGTTGATAAACACTCCTTGTTGACGGGAGTTTGATGTGCCTTTCTGAGTCCCATTTTGCTGTTCACGATTGAAAATCATGCACAATTCCTAAGCTTCAAACCTTCCGAGTCGTTGCTCACGGTCTCTTAGTTTGTTGGTGTGGCACTACTGCACTCCCCTACCTTCTGGCATACAGAGAGTCTACCGCATGCACAAGTTTAGTGGATTGGAGAGAAAGGGACTAGCTAGTCAGTGGTGCTGTAAAGTTGTTGTTGTGAGCATGTGATGTTGCGAGCTATAGGCTAGGATGGTGGAAGATCATAATCGTCACCCAAATATCTTACAGTATACCAAATCTTTTGTCACCATACAGTGTAATGAATTTACATGGTGTACATCATTGATGTATGTATAATGTTGTATGACCTGTTGTGTGTGGGTGTTGCCTATACACAGTATCCCAGATGGATGGAGATCACTATGTGCCTGTGTCAGTCATAGCCGGATTTTTGAAGGTAATGAAGGTCACAAACCAACACATTGTCACCACTGTAAGAAAATATGATACCAGTTTAGTGTCTCTATGCAAAAGCCCCTGCTGTCTTCCTATGTAACTTGGTCCAACCATGAACACGGTAGTACAGTTTGTGTGTTCCGCAGACTACCCTGGTATAATTAGGGTATGACCCTCTCTCCTTTACCTACAGGTCAAAAGGTTAACTACAGACATAAACCTAATAATGGATGCCATCCGAGGTTTGTTAGTACAATCACCTGTTAGTGTATGCATTCCCTTTTGTCGCCACATGTAACATTGTACAGAGTAATTAATTATAAGGTCATACACATGTGTACCTCTAACGATCATGCCTCCACCTCGTTCCTGTACATTGTACTACTATATAATAGGATCAAGAATCCATAGCTACACGCTATATATGTCAGTGGTGTGTATGGTTTTGTGGTCTTCTGATCATGGACATGTGGTTGATATTCTCGAGTGCAGACTTATCCATGTGTTCAATCTGTCAGTGCACTTGGTTCTCTCCGTGTACCTTACATACACGTGCAGTTAAACCTCTGAAAACGTATGTACCCTCACAATAAAGGACATCTCTCTATAAAGGACACTTGGTTCTGCCCCATATAGTGTACAGTATTTTATATACTACTACCTCCGACCAAAAAAACGCCTCTGAATGAAGGACGCTTTCAATGTCCCCCCAAGGTGTCCTTCAGGGGTTTCACTGTACATGTAGCCTAGTGTGTATGTTGGGTCACTGGAGCATGTGGAGGTTACTGGAGCATGTGGTGTTGGTGTCCCCGCACAGAGTCCCATCATCTCCAACTGGACGAGACGACAGAGAAGGTGAGGGCAGTCCCAGAGAAGAGATGTGTCCTCATCCTCAGAGAAATACCCAAAGACACCCCTCAAAAGGTAGCCCCAGCCTTCTGTCACCTGTTCCCTTTCACTCTCCCCTCTCCCTCCTCTTCCTTCTTCCATCTCTCTAACAACTACCAGTAACTTTGTTTCTTCCGTTCTTTCGTGAGTGGTTGAAAAAAAACACCGTGCCCAACACAATCCTAGCGCCAAGTCTTGTTCACATGTCCTCACGAGTCATTTTGTGTTGACATGCTAGTAACCCTAATTGCCCCTTCCCTCTCTCCCTATCTCACGCACACACAGCACATAGAAGGTCTGTTCTCCAGCGACAGCTGCCCAAACTTCTGCACCTGCGAGTTTGCAGAGAATGACTGCTGGTACATCACCTTTGACTCTGAGGAGGACACACAAAAGGTTCCGTTATCTTCCCTCTACAATCGCTCTCACTTCCTTCCAAACCAACATTTCTATGTATACATGTGGTGAGGTTGTCATGTCAATGAAGTGTGGTGTTTTCCTGTTTTCCTAGTGGTTGGTATGTAGTGATTTAAACATAATATTTGGGAAGACTTGTTGCTGGTGCATGTTGTTGCTACCGGTGCCCTGTGTTAATTGCTGTGGGTGTGTGGTCGATGGCTCTAGAGCTGTGGCTGCCACCTGAGTAGTATGCTTTCAATTCACACAGTTTTCGGGGCTGTATGGATGGACATGTAGTCTTTGCCCCACATGTTTATTGCTCTCATTATCACTAATTGTGGTAGTACAGATACCTGTACAATAAGTCTTGTTTGTGGTGTGTCTACTGCTGCAGGCATTTGCCCACCTGCGAGAGGATGTGAGGAATTTCCTGGGCCATCCCATCAGAGCGAGGATCAAGGGAACGACGGTCCAGCGACCTTCCGCTGTGACCAAGAAATCACACTACCCCTCCTCCTCCTCCTCCTACCCCTCTGTACAGAATGTCTACAATGGACAGCAACCTGTGAGTACTACAATGATACTGGCACAGTTACACTCTGAAACTACACATTACACATGTGTAAAGTCATTGGTTGGCCTGGAGAAGACAAGCATGAGATCTGTCTCTGCCAGCTATGTGTTTACTTTACTTCTGAGAAAGATGTGTTACATTGTTTAGTACCTCACCTCCCAGTCACAGCACCTGAGTTTGACTGCACTTGTTTTATCTCCCATACATACCTGACATTTTGCATGCAGTGTCGATCACGCCCATGTGTACTAGTTTGGAGTTAGGCGTCTTGATTACCTCAGTTTCCTCCTACACATACTGAGTAAAGAGTGTACCGTGCCATACAGCACAGTGGTTTGCGGTGTGCCTTCGTCTAGTGTTATATTGTGTGAACCCCTGGCTACTGAGTTGCTAGAGCGCTCACCTAGAGTCCAGTCTCTTTGAAAAAAGTGTCATCCTATGTTATAGGTGTGGTTGTGTTGTTGTTCTTTGATTTGCGTTGTGGTCATCGTTGATTTCACATGAACACAGTTGGCTAACATTGAGTAGTGGCCCATCGGTGAGCAGGTAGTACCCACCCCTAGTTAGTCTCTACTGGAGTAGCCCTGCGTGTGATTACATTCCAATGGGTAGTTGTTGAGTCACAGCTTGGTGTTGCTGTATTATTATAGTGGTCTGTGGTTGTGCTTGAATGTTAATGTACGCTTAAAATAGTATCAGATGACGTAATTTACAGCTTGTGTACATGAGATCATCATTCTTGGCATATTTGCTGTACCTGTGAAATGTGCTCTCATCCCACCCTCAGTACTTTACTTAGTATCTTCTCATGTATCCCTCCCTTCCTTCCCACTTCTTTCCTGTCTTTCCATTTGCCTATTTCTCTCTCTCTCTCTCTCCATCTCCCCCCTCCCCTCTCTCTCCTCCTCCCAGGTGCAGTATTTCTCCCAGCCAGTGTCACAATGGGGTCCCTATTACCATGGAGACCCTAACTACATGCCCTACATGAATGGCTACCACCCTCCCCAGGGATTTGGTATGTTATCTACACTCCGTCACGGACACACGTTTTATGTAAACGTAAAATTTCGAGGGGCTACCTCAGTTGTGTGCGGAGGGATATGAAGATTATCAATGTGGGGGTATGAAAGCCACGAACAAATTTGTAAGACAATGCTGTTCTGTGCAGCATGTTGCCTGCCCTATGTACATGTGTCATAAGCTCCAATACACTTTAACAAAAGTTGCATTGTGTTCTAGAATGAATGCAACCCATTTTTGGTGGGCGAACAAGAGTACAAGTTTTCGTGTGCTTATTTAGTATCATGTAAACATATATACGGTATTTCCAGTGCTCGTTACCGGTGCCCATCATGTGTACGAATATCCCGCATTCAGATGACTATTACGTACAGTGTAGGCTCGTTTCACTCGCCAATCATGTCAGCTGTAATTGAGGGGCAAAACTAATGAACACAATGAACACGGTGGCATGCCTCAAGACCCCAGTTTGTGGGCCGTGAATATCATCACTTAACCCTCTTGGAGTCAGGTCACCAGGATGGTTGTCTCGTGCCAAACCTCAGTCTGTCAATGTCTATTCCACCGTACACCAGAGATCTAGTTTGTGGTGCTACCAGCCTTGCACTTGACTACCCTTTCATGTACTTGTACACTTACTTTTCCTCAACTCAACTGTTGGGCCGAGTCTGACAAATCTCCACAGGCATACGATCATTTATAGAATATCTCCATATGTACGTAGTGAGTTAGTTCAGAGGCTATATCTGGTGCTACTCAAGTACATGTGGCTATAAAAGGTGCTACACGTACAGTAGATGTACATAGCACGCCTAGCTAGCTGCATGCAACTTGCCATACTATGCACATTGTGCAGTCGATTGTGACTCAAACAATTATACCGAGTCTGACCGATCTCCTCAGGCATACACTACACGATCAATTATAGAATATCTACATACTGTACGTAGTGAGTTAGTTCAGAGGCTATATCTGGTGCTACTCAAGTACATGTGGCTATAAAAGGTGCTACACGTACAGTAGATACATAGCACGTCCTGCATGCAACTTGCCATATATACTATGCACATTGTGCAGTACTTACGATTGTGACTCTACTGTTGACGTTAACTGCGCAATGTGAATGCAGCAATCTTCAAACCCTATGATTTATGGTTTATGTGTTGTCCGTAATAGTAAATTTTGTTGGTGCAGAGGTTATTCTATTGAAATATTAATCTCCTACTGGACTTGCAAACATTTTAAAACTTTTCATGTCATGTTGCTTCTTTTAACACACTGTACATGGTGTTGAGTCTCTATGGGACCTCGATTTTGACATTTTTTTCCTGTCATTTATCATCGTCTGTATACAGGGGTTCCACTTGTCCATGCAGGTCCCCCTAATCACTACCAGGGACATCCCCCCATGCCACACCCACCTCCCTCCGGCCCACCCGGCAGCGGCAGTAGTGGAGGAGATAGACTCTCGGCCGGTGGAGGAGGGGGTGGGACCAGAATCATGGGTGGAGGTGGCAGCTCCAGTGGTGGTAGTGGTGGGCGGGGATATGGCAACCATGGAAACTATGCCGGTGGTCATGGAAACGACCGTGGTGACCGGCGCGGTGGTAACTCAGGTGGTGGTGGTGGTGGTGGTGGTGGTATGAGTAATGGCAATGTTGGGGGAGGGAGGGAGGAGAGAGAGGGGAGGAGGGGTGGGGAGAGGGAGAGGGAAGAGTACAGGGGTTCGGGGGGCGAGAGGGGGAGGAGGGGGAAAGACGAGGACACCAAGAAGAGCAGTGTTCCTCCGAGGATGAGCAAGAAGGCTCGTGACCCTGAGTATTCACGTAATACACAGGTAACCACAGTTTCTCTGTACTGCGTCTCACTTTTACCATGGATTGTGTGAAACGCGACTAGTGCTGCTGCGATGCAAAACTATTGGGATGTGCACAACGCTGGCTAGCTAGTGTAAAATACACAAGTCATGTGTGGGTAGAAATGCAACAAATGTTTTATAACAGGAAAAGTTTTCTGATATTGCACGAAGTGCAGTGCCTATAGTGCTTACGTGGATGAGTGCAGCTCATTGGCTTGTGAGCAACAAGCACACAACGTCTAAAGCCTCCCATTTGGATGGCTTAAATTACAGAAATTTGAAGTTGAAGGTGGCAGATAAATGGTGTCGCACGTTTGTGTGCTTGCCCTACTTGAATATACAGTAGAGACAGCTTTCCAGTGTACATACATACAGACTCACATGCACAGAAACTAAAGCAGTTGCGATTGTGTGCAGTGAAGTATGTACATACAGTATGTACTAGCTCTTAGCCATCTGATTGGAGTGCTTAGACGGTGTATTTTAGGTCACATTGACCTTTGTATGTACATGAGGTTCCGTGCAGCAGAGTTAAATTTTCTGTTGGCACACTGACTGACTCACTCTCTATATCCGGTTGTTCGGTGGAGCAAGTGCAGCACTATTCAGAGTATTGCACACTTCTTGCTAGTGTGTGGGACCGCATGCTCTGCTATTGAGCCTAAACAAGCGAGCCTCTTGTCATCAGATGATTGTCTGCATAGGGGTTCCCATGTCCAGGACACCTCATGTCTCTCCACGCACTACCACAACTGCAGTCCCTGTTTGGGCTGCTGCGAGAGTGTTGAGTTCCTTCTAGGAGACCTCCCTCTTTCTCTGTTGTTTTTGTTACTGATTTTCGGTACAAACAAGACTCCCTCGCAAATTGCTCTTACTATTGCAAGTGTGTTTGTTTTTCACATTTACCCAGGACTCTTTCAATGTATATACGTTGTACGTAATATGTTATCGTAGAGATTTTTGTGCTTATTGTATTTTTCTATGCGTGTGTGTGTGTGTTTCCAGCGTCAACCTCCGCAGAAGGCGATAGATCATTCTCCAGCCCACTTCCCTCCCCTGGCTGGAGGATCCGCTGTCCCCTCCGCCCCTCCTCCTCCTCCCACTCCCTCCTCCACCGATCAGGGTGTCTCCAACCTGGCCGACATTGTGAAGGGGAAACACCTCAAGGAGATGTCTGCCACGCCTCCGGCCGCGAATCCCCCTGTGACCACGCCCACTGCCACGCCCTCTCCGGCGCCGAAAGACTCGGCTCCCAAGACCTCTTCCTCATCTTCCACTCCTGCCACAGTCTCCCAGGGAGCAGGGACCCGATTATCACAGTCTGGACAGAAGGACAGCAGTAGTACAGTTACCAAGATCACTCCTGCCCCCTCGAAACCCCTCACTGCTGTACCTGTCTCCTCCTCTTCCACTCCCTCTCTCCCATCCACCTCCTCCCCAGTCACCTCCACACCCTCCCCCTCCTCACCCTCCACCCCCTCCACCTCCACGACTACCTCCTCCTCCTCCTCCTCCTCCTCCCCACCCTCCCCCTCTTCCCTCCTCACAACCACAACCGCCCACCTCTAAACCTTCTCCAGTTAGCAATGGAGCTCCACCTACCATACAGGTATTACATACACTACAAAAATACAATAAATTTCGGCGAGTATATACATGGCATACACAATTATGCCATACTGTGCAAGTGAAATAATGTATTATACGGTATGTGTGACAGTGCCTGAACTAATACCACAAGCAAACACTGGGCCACATGTAGAAAAACCATGTGATGATCACGATGTGCGAAAATTTCATTTGTTACAAGTTTTTAGACACATGTACACTGTATTTGTGGCAGTGCCTGCAAGTGGGGTAGATATCAAATGACCAACCATGCTCGCTTCACTCCCCCAATTAATCTACATCACATGTGCAGGAGCATGTCTTTTGACTCAGTGTGTGTGTGTGGTGTGTGTGTGTGTGTGGACATGTGACTGCTTTGTTCTCCTGGTGTCTGTAGTGTAACATGAGGGGCTGTGAAATATTCTCTACTCAAAAGCTGTATCGTACAGTTGTGCATGTAGCTGGCGATATTGCCCAGTCCTCTCTATACCTGTGTGCTTCCCTCCCTATTCACCTCTCGTTTGTACCACCTTCTCCCTCTCACCCATCCTTGACTCTCTCCTTAACATTCTCCCCCACTCTCCCCCCTCCCCCCAACCCACCAGGCCAATGCAGGCAGTAGTAGTGGACCACAGAACCTGCCTCCCAAACCACAGAGATCTGAACTAAAGGTGAGTGTGGAAGCGAAGTCCATATCCCCTTTTCCAAGAATTTTGGCCTAGTTCCAGTGTAAACCATGTCCCTGTAGTTCCTTCCCTACTGATGCTATACCAGTGAAACATCTGTATTGACTGTGTTTTGTTAAACAGGTTGGTTCAGCCAGAGACGGTGTGAGAAATGCTCCTGGAAATAAGGTTAATTGTACTACATAATGTCCTAATTTGTCTCACCTTGCTCTTTGATGGTTACTGTACCAACACAAGTCCCTATGGACATGTCTGTTTTCCCCCCTCCTGTCCTTCCCTCCCTAATCCTTTCTCTTCTGTCCACCACTCTTTCTCTACAATTTTCTCCTCTCTCCTTCCCTCCCTTCCTCTTTGCCTCTTTCAATTCTTACACATCCTAACCCAATTCACCCCCTCCCTCCCTCCTCTTCCCCCTCCCTCCTTCTCTCTTCTTCCCTCCCTCCCTCCTCTCCACACACAGTCCCAGTCTCCATACAGTAGATCAGGGGACAGAGAGTACAGTAGATCTGGAGACAGGGAATATAGAGGAGACAGAGAGTACAGTAGAGATTTTAGCAGAACAAACGTAAGTCTACTAGTGACGAATGTAGGGTATTTTTGGCGAGTGGGAGTGACTGTATCTGCACGAGCCATCCTAGCCTATTTTTAATACCTGCACTTTGGAACCACAAGTGGTATGCACAGCCTCGGTCAGGCAGCGAATGCTAACGAAAGGATGAGAGTTCTCTAGCTGGATCGCGCATCGAGGATCTAGGCAACGTGTAAAAATCATTTCGGATAAAAGAAGCACATAATTCAAATGCATGCGCAGTTAGACGACGTAGGGTGACGTGATATTATGTTTGTGTTACATGCATGCCTTCTTTTCCCACAGAGGTCACAGGTGTTCAATAGAGTAGAAGGTCGTCCTCCTTCCACTGGAAGGTACGTATCAGTACATATATGTGTTCAAGTTGAGAACGCACTTTGTCGTACATTGAGAAGGAGCCTTCTTAAACCAAGACCAAGGGAACTTTTAAAGGCTACAAATTGACACCAAGCACTGCGCATTAGAGTAATGACGTTATTCAAGAAAAGCAACATGCCTTCTCAACGTGAATGGTTCACATGTAGTACATCCCAAAACATGTACATGCAGTGTATGCCTCAATCATGTTGTACATACCTGGGCTCTTGCCAGCATGTGCACTGAGGGTGCACATGTGAAGGTGTAGTTTTAGTGTCCATTTGTGTTGTGTAATGGAGAAGTGGCATGTACACCACACATTCATGTGACAAATAATGTGTGCAAATGGAGTTCTTTTTGTTCATTGTCCGATGCATTATGCTGCAGCTTGAGGATGAGCTCAGATAACTCAGTGGTGCATTTGTATGCCCTTAAACCTGTGCTTCTTTTTCCAACACATTGTGCCTGATAGGACAAACTGCATTAGTCATGCAGACAGTGTGTTTGTATGAAGATGGGAAAATACAGACTATAATTATATATTGTAGGTTACTGTATGCCAGCAAAATTAGACATCTCCGACCTCGTAGTGGTTGCCAGTATTATAGAAGGCGACATCAAGCTATCAGACTGAGCTAATCTCTAAACACCGAGCTTTGTTAAATAATAATGCCAGAATAATAGTAATGTTTGTTTGTGTTTCCAGGGGACGTTACAAAGACCGCGATCGTAGCGACCGAGACAGAGACGGCAAGCGACCGGGAGGCAATAATTACAGGAGCCAGTCACGACCATCCCCCAAGCCTCTCCGTAAACAGGCTCCGCCTCCTCCACCCACCACTCCACCGACAGACAAGACTCTGAGTACCAACACGACCAACAATCCCAGATCTGACCCCAACTCTGGCCCCTCCCTCTCCACGACCGCCTCTAGTACCAACGAGGGGGCGTCCCTGTCGTCAACAACCTCTTTGTCGAGCTCAACCAGCGGGGCAAAGACAGATGGCGGGAGACTGAGCTATGCACAGATGGCCCAGAAGGCACCCGCACCACTGCCACCTAAACTACCCTCACAACAGAACTCTAACGCAAACGGAAACAACGCAGCCAGTGGAACAACGCCGGCCTCTAGTGGAGGAACCAGCAGTGGAGGAACTGAGACTAGCAGTGCTACTAATAATAGGGACAAGGAACAGATTGCTTCGTCTTCCTCAACGGCTGCCGGAGGTTCAGAACGCAGCAGTAGTATCAGTAGTAATAGTAGCAGTACAAGTGGTGGAGGGAGGGATGCGTCTCGCCGCAGCCCAGACTCAGACTCGCGTCCTCCCCACCCACACACCCCGTCCAAACACCACCCGACTCCCCAGGAGAGCGGTGGTGGGTGTGGCAGTAGAGGTGAACTGGCAGCTAGTATTCCCCTCCCCCAGTCCCCTCCCTCGTCCAGCGGGGCCACCTCTCCTGACCCTGTCGTCTCCTCCTAATCACCTCCTCCTCCCGTGTGTCCTCTTGACATCCACTACCACTGCTAGGTTGGCTGTTGTACTATAATATTATTATACAACCACTAATTTTGGTGAGCGAACGCAAGCAAGTCTGAAACCGTCAAACTACTGTACGTGATGCTCGTGGATGTGCATTGTCAAGTGGCAGAGGCTTTGGTTGCATAGAAAATTCAGACAAATTATATGGGAGCTCCCAGTGAAATGTTGCCGTTTTTAGTAACATGTTCTAATTTTAGCCCTTCATCCTGCCACTTGATAGACTTCGCCAATATTGCAACTATACTACTATCTCTTTACATTTTCAATATTTTGAACAATCGTGATGTATTGTTGCCTAATGACCTTAGCCAAATGTGCAAGCCTTCTACTGAACTGAAGGTCCAACAGATTTTTCTATAGCCATCTCTTATGTGTACATCTTAACCACTGCGTGTCACAAGCTATTGTACCATTAATTGTCTCCTTATCCTCTCCCTCCTCAGGTGTCCCTGTGTAAATTAATCTATCAAAAAGGTCTCATCGCACACACACACACACACACACACCAAACACTGTGTAAACTTTTATTGCACTTTTTCTTCTTGTCTTTGTCTATTACAATACTCTGTTTTTGTGAAGACTTTGTAACCCTGTTTCCCCTGATTTACCTGTTACTATTGTGTATGTGTATACAAGTCTTGTTTGTGTGTGTTCTTTATCAGTAATTGCTGTATAATTGTGTCACCTGTATATCTCTCTTCTCAGTTTTGTGTAAAAATCTGTGTTAATGTTACGTGATACTATACATAACTCAGTTGTGTGATAGAAGAGTTGTACAAATGACTCATCATGTATCTGTCTTGTCTGTGTGTGTGGGTGTGTTCATGACAGGCTAGCCATGTGGGATCGTTGCCAAAAGTGCGTGTATATAAAAAGTGATGTCATAAGAAATCTCTGCATGTTTGCCTAACAAGAAGTTTTGTATCACAACGCACAAGGATGCCTTTTTATGGCCCTGTACCAAAACTGTTGTATTATTGTCAATTTATGTGTGTGTGTGTTACAGTAGTCTCCCTGTCACTAGGTATTATTGTTATTATTCAAATTTGCTGTACATAGCCCTAAATTTTCTCTGATGCAATAGTATTATTTATCATTGTTCTTGTGTGCCCTTATTCATGTAATAGGAATGTTGCAAGATTAATATTCAACTTTTAATTGGTACTAAAGTTTAAGACAAAGCGAAAGCGTCCACTTTTTTTTTTATTATGAGCCCCGTGCGCCTTTTATTTTGGAACCTCTAAAATGAAGGTTATGTGTATAATTATACATACTGACCAGGCCTGGGAGCATGAATACAGTGATGTGACCCTAATGTTGAGTTTAGCACTTGGTTGAAACGTCCTTAATTATGTAGTTGTCCTTGATTCAAAGTGACCAGGTTTATACAGTAGCTGAATGCGGTGCGTGGATGTTACACTGGACAGGGTGCAATCAGGTTGGCAGCACTCTGCCAAACTTGTATTCATGGAAGAATGTGGTCATGTTCGAGGTAGGGCGACAGCAGTTCCTATATAGCATGGACAGAAATTGACCTCGTGGGTGTTCAGTTGTTTTGGCTCCTTCACTGTTGTTGACGAGAATGTGCGATGTGCTAAACCCCTATTATATAATTATACAAGGCTTACCAATCAAATGCTCTGGACAGTGGACACTCTGAACAAGGGACTATAATTATATAATATATGGGGCCAGTGATTTTGTCCCTTCTATAATAGAGAGCTAGGTCATCCCTATCTCTATAGTACACAAAAGTATTATATAGCATGGAGTTGAAAGTTTGTATATGAGGTCATCCCAATATCGCGGAGGGTCCCAGGAGGTTCCCACTGAGTGTGGATCTCAGTCGGCAGAAGCTAGTACATGGTATATATCCTATTAGGCTTTTGAGTGCTGGATAACCGTTTTAGGTTCTGAACCATGCATTTTTCAAGTGGGGGATGAGTAATCCCATGTGAGTGTTCCCTGCAAATTCTCTCCTTCTCACTTCACAGTCAGTTTGCTCAATAGCAAGAGCTTGTGCATAAAACGTGTGGACTGAGAGAACGATGTCATATTATATGTATGTATACATGTACAAAATTACTGTTATGGCACAAGAAAAATGCAATCATAGTTGTGATTGTTGTGGTCATTCAGACTCCTGCTTGGCTTTCTTTTTCTTCTTTTTCTTCTCTGACTTCACCGGTGTCTGCAGTGTGGAGTGGTAGAAATAATTAATGACTATACGATACAATATACCATAATACAACAACATTACAGCGGAACCTCTCTCTAACAACACCTTGAGAAAATTTTCTTGCATTTCAGAGTCTCGTCTCTACCTGCGTACTGCCGCTTAGCTTAGAATCGAACAGAATTGAACTTGGAAGTTGGTTCAGAATGGAAGTCAGCTCAAAATGGAAGTTGGAAGTCATGGAGAAACTAAAAACAACTTTCTGAAACCTTGTCCCAACAGGTAGATCTCAGGACCAACACAGCATTATCTAACTTATGGAACATTGAGCTACAAGTGTACAGTAAGTTTAAACCTTTAACCCATGTATCATGTCTGGAACAAATAATATACCTTAAGGTTATTAATTGCGGGTATTAATTTTAGCGTTTTTGCACCGAGCACTTTTGGCGTATACTAATTTTAGCGATTTGTGTCTCCATAATGTAATAAAAATAAGTGTATGCACAATATGTATGATGATGACAATTGATAAATGATTTCACCCAGTGACTAGCAAGCAAGCCCAATGCCTCTGTGTTTTAGTCACAAATTAAAGATGTCAAATTACCTAATACAGGCATTAAATACATATCCCTCTTCCTCTAATCAATACACATCTCACCTGGTATTAAGAAACCATGAGAGTACAGTGGATTACTGAATAATAGTTAGACGCTGATTCGAGGTAACTACGCGCAGTAGAAAACCGAGAGCCCCGGCATTGTGGCGCACCGAGCGCAGCGAGGGCACTACCCCCGGGGTACAATGAGACGCGTCGTCCACGCACACGCACAGACCCCCCTGCACGCACCGTCACGCGCACAACCAGAAAAGAAGGTGGAGTCGCTACCGGTGTCTCTGCCGCTTCGCTGTTCTTGCACTGCATTTTCTGGCGCTCTGAGCCTGTCTCCATCGAGTTGTCGTTAGAAGTGCTCCGCCATACGAACGAACAGGAAAGACAGAGCGCTCAACATGAAGCGCTCACTCGTTAGACGGTGATTCGAGGTAACCACACGCCAGTAGAGGGCAATGAAGATGACTCGGGCTCTTCCGATGAAGATTTATGTCTAACATTTTTGTTCTATTTAAGCGAATTTTCATTTCGGCACAATTATTAGCGCGCATTAATTTAGCGGTTTTGCTGATTCCCGCTAAATTCACTAAAATTAGTACCCGCAATTAATAGTAACCTTAAGGTAACCAAGCAATGTTTCCTGGATATAAGTGATCAGAGCACAAATTCGTGTACTCTAGGATCTGACAATAAGGGGATAAATCATGCAGTGGCACATTTAATTCATACCACTTTCATACCACACTGTGTGATTATTATAATGCCGCAACACTACCTCAGCTATCCCGCCAGAACTTGAGCTCTAGCTAGATTTAGCAGTGAGGGTTAGAACGGAAGTCTCTACAATGAAGTTTTCTACGATGGGATTTGTGGCCCAAAAAAAGCAACTGTACCTAGCCCTTACTTAAAGGGCTCGGGAAAGAGGCCATCTCCGGGCGTGCGTTTAGGGTTGTTTTTAGCGTTACTGCTAACTCAGCATGCGGAGGAATATGGGGCGCCGTTTGTGTCAAAACCTCCACCGTTTACTCATGCACACGTTTACTCAAACATCGCTGATGTTTGTTGTTATATATTGTAGATGTTTATTTGATATCGCCGATGTTTATTGCCGACGGACACCTGGTTGCCAGCGACTTTACGAGCGTATTTGTCAGACAACAAACATCTACGGGTCACCACGGCGATTTTACAAACATCGTCGACATTCACAAACATCTCCGTGGGATTCCGGTGACCGTAGATGTTACTAAATTTAGATGGTGTTTGTAAATATCGTCGGTGGCCGGAGATGTTTGTGGATGTCGACGTAATATCGCCAGGTGACCGCATGTTTGTGAAAGTTTGCTAAACGTCGAAGACATTTATAAACGTCGAACCAGTTTGTTAAACATCAACAACGTTTATCGGTGGTGATCCGTAGGTGTATATGCTCGTAAAGTCGCTGGCAACCAGGTGTCCGTCGGCAATAAACATCGGCGATATCAAATAAACATCTACAAATATATAACAAACATCAGCGATATTTGAGTAAAAGTGTGCATGAATAAACGGTGGTGGTTTTGACACAAATGGCGCCCACATAGAGGAAGGGTGTTGTCCCGGCCCCTTTTATGCATGCGGCGGCCTACGTGTTGATACGCAGTACTGTAATTTGGTAGTATAGCAAGCAAGGCGTGGTTGGTATGGACTGCATACAGTTCTTCAACCTTTTTGAAGTAGTCCTACAGTAGGGTAATTGGGGCATGTTCATCAAAAAAGCAGTATAGAGTCCAAGTGGAAACAGCGGTAACACGGGATTCCAGACATTTTTAACGGAGAAGGACATCTATCAAGTATCTATAAGACAGCTATATACTTTAGAGCGTCGAAACTCGCTCACCAGGGCCGTGGCGGCGCCTCGAAGTGTATATATAGGCCACGCGTGTTTCACGCAATACATTTCGCGGACATTCGGACACACCCCTGAAATATTTCCCCCGCATACATGTCCGTAGCAACGTCCTAGCAACCGTTTTACAGGCGGAATGTTTGGCCCTATTCGATTTGAAAACACGCTCCATTCGACCTTTTAGACCCTAGCACATGGCCCAGTAGTGGCCCCCGTCTTTGTCCGGTGAAGTTAGCCCAAGCGGTTTTTGAGTAACACGTGTCCATTCGGCAGCGGTGTTGTTCGTATTAGACGCCGGTTTTCTACCCACGGGAAGTTTTTCCTGCGCTTTTGCCTGTACTGCGAGAACGTTTTATCCCACCTCTGGAAGGGACAGTTCAAGTCAAGACGGTGCATTTTTTATGTGGGACAAGACGTGCTCGGTAAGTGCACTATGTACGTAATGTTTGTCGGACTCAGCAACTCTTCCTCCTTTTGACTGGGGGCAGTTCTGTGGCCGTTTGCAGCATGTGTTGGTGCATGATGTAATTCAGTCGCTGCAGTGGATCCTTGATTCATCTGTAGGAGTTCTCCAAGTGGCGGAAGTGCGAGTGGATCTGTTTGGCTCCTTGTTCTCCCATCAATCCCGAGCCACACCTCCATTGCCTCAGCCACGGAAGCACGTGATCCTCTAGGAGATGTATCACTGTTGGAATGAGGTCCTGTAGTGGCCCAGGAACTGGCTGGTGACATCAGCACTTCCATGCACACAGGACACATGAGAGACGAGTGAGGTGTAGTGCTGCTGCATGTTGGTAGGGGCTCCGGAACGATCTCATTGCATGATGTGGGTAAATCACAGCCTTTGGCGTTATATAGTCCTCTTGGTCTCCCTCTCGCCACGTATTTCCTCCCCCTATATACCTCCACGTGCAAGCTTGCAGAAATGGTCGCATACCTGTGTATTATGTAGCGCGCAATTGTATATGCAGTAAGGTTAATTTTCTCACAGGGCATGCTTCCGTCATGTGGGGTGTCCAGTTGAATAATTCCAAGAGTTGGTGCGTATGGTGTTGATGATGCTCTATGTGTGAACACTCTCATCATTTTTCTATAACAGCTATTACAGAAGGGGTGCTGTTTGATGTCATCTCTCTCAACCTCAATACCAAAAGCACTCTGTGACTGGTGCACAAGAAAGAGGTGGACCTGCTCTTTGCCTGCTGAAGCCTCCCTGCACACACCCTACAATGCTTTCCTAGTAACTCTGTGTGATTCTCTGCTGTTTCTTCCATACTTTACTGTTTTACAATAATGTATAATCATTGGTCCATATTTTAACGGGGAAAAAACGCACCAGAACTGGGACTCTTGCTACGGACAGCTGATGGGTATGGCTTCACATGTGTGGAGTATATGGGTGAAGAAGAACTTCCTTTTACGCACAGTAGCTCGGACAAAACTTCGACACCCACGCAGCTGTTTGTGGGTGTAGCTGAAAAGAGCGTGCGCGGTAGGTTTCGGTAAAAGATATTATTGCGCAGTTGTTATAATCCGTTAAACGTAAGGTTATTCGTACGGGAAACGTTGAACTGCACCGTTTTTTAAAACTTGCGTAGCGTCCAGGGATCGAGGAACGCTTCTGTTTTAGGCAAAGCGGAGCGCGGTTCATTGCGTGGGAGTTAAGCAACGCATACCGGAATTATCTAAGATGCCGAGTCCAGGAAACTACGCGCATTAGAGAGCCGCGGGGCCCCGGGCTGTCGGCGTTCGAGCGCAGCGAGGACGCTACTAAGGGCCCCCAAGGCGCTCTAATGCGCGTAGTTTCCATGGACGAGGTGTCTAACTTGTTTAGAGCTATGGCAACGCGTGCGCGCAATTCAAATTCGGTGCATCTGAAACCGCGAACGAGCGCTGCTTTCTTGCTGGAAAGTCGAGCGAGAGGCCCAGGGAGGACGTCGACAACGGGCTCGCCTCTACGTACCTTCGCAGACCGTTGGGGGACACTCCGCCCAACGTAAGTGAGCCATTGCGCATGCGCCAAATTTAGAGTCCGGAGAAAGTTTATTTAGAGTCCGGAAAATTCGCTCTAATCGAATTAGAGTCCCGCACGGACCAATCAGATTGCGCAATTTAAATTACCCAGCTCTAAATTAACGTTTTTGTCCGCTTCGTAACACGCTTGAGGCTAAGTCGACCTCCACGCGTGCCGGAACGAGCGCTATACACGCGGAGAAATTTACGGGCCGTCAAAAAAACAACTGCCTAACGAGGAGCTAGGGTGACAACGAGGATCAAGTAGAGGTTATACGATGGCGGCGCGTGATTTACTGGTTTTACACGAGTGACCAGTTTTGATACGGCACGATGGCGCAGCCCCGAGCTAGTGGTCTAACAAAACTGAAGCCACGAGTGTGCAACCAGCAAACCACAAGCAAAGCCATCGTATAATGTGTTTGTCTGACCAATGGAGATTGCGCAAAAGCACCCCCTTTTTAACTCACACCCTCGAGTGCGCAGAGAGCTTGCAACCGGTCGGGAGAGAGACGGCTGCAATAAGCGCTTTAGTTTGTCCAGCTTGGCGGTTTTGCATAAGCCACGGGTATTTCTCGAGAGTTCAACGTTACAGGTATGTCAAAGCTATTCTTTATCGCTGCCAGACCCCATGCGCAAGGTTTGTAGCTGCCCCCGTCTGGCTCGCTTTCTCTCCCGCTATACCCAGCGGTCCCTAGAAATTTATCAGTCATCATAATAATCGGCACCTCGACGCGCAACGCATATGCAACGTAGGGGCGTGGTCATTCGTGCGCGTAACGCCCGGATGGATCATGACTCATGAGGCGGAGTATCGACAGACACAACATCAAGTGTAGAGAACGGACCCAGCGCGCAACGACTTCCGGCCACGCCCAAGATCACTCCACGCGCGCTGAGTAATTAAGGCCACGCCCACCCACCAAGCGCGCGCACTCGGTAACTTGCCGCCGGGATGGATCATGGATGCTTGCTACCTGGATGGATCATGATCGGCGCCGGACCTCGTCTAGGGCATCGATTGGTTGAGTCTGTCGATGCCCTAGCCATAGACGAGGTCCGGCTCCGATCATACTCCATCCGGGCGGCAAGCATCCTAGACGAGGTCCGGCTCCGATCATGATCCATCCGGGCGTTACGCGAACGTATGGCCACCCCCCAGTTGATCCACCAAGGATGCTAAAAGCTTACCTATTACCTTCGTTGAGCCTGTCTTCTTCGTTTCCACGAGAGATAGCCTCGTTCTACAACCGTGCGAGCGTCTGGGGCGTAACAACGTAACGGGGTAAAATTTCTGCACGTCTGACTACCGGGTATAAAAGCATAACAGGCTAGCTATCCGCACCCCTGCGTTCGGACAACTAAGTTAGCTCGCTCCCGCTCGCCAATTCGCTGCCTTTTGCGGAACCCACCATGGCTACTCTGAAGGACTACTATGATGAGGAAAAAATGCGTGTCTACAGTGAGATGTGTCAGAAATTCGTGGGTACCCTGCATAATTATAACTTAGACCTCTACATGCCCGTCAAGGATATGGTCATCTTAGACTTACCCTGCGGACCAGGAGACTATGTGCGAAAATATTTCAAAAAAGGCGCAGCAAAGGTTATTGCTATTGAGTTGATTCCCTTACTGATTGACATATCACAGAAAAGGGACAAGGAGAATGGTGTACCTGAAAGGTTTTGTTGAATACCATGTTCACGATGCCCGAATTCCTAAGAGATTTTCAAACACGTTAGCTGAGGTCTGCTCTTGTGTTCATCTCTTTTGTTTTGCAGAAAATTATGATGAGCTACGTTCTATGGTCCGAACAATAAGTTTGAATGTTAAACCCGGTGCCTTGTGTGCCATAATAGTTTGTTCTGCTGGAGCGAATGAAAAGGAATTTTACAAAGCTTTAGAATCTCAGCAAGAAAGTGTTCTCCATTTTGACCCCCAATCAAGTAACAAGCTTCTACCAAGAAAGATTCATTCAGTGAGCAATGATTTTAATTTCATACGATATATTTGGCCTCATGATGTCATCTGCAAAGCACTCACAGAAGAAGGGTTTTCTAAAACAAAAGTTACGGCCTACAAATTTGACCCCAGCACAGAAAATCCAGAATATACGGAGCGCTATATCCATGAAACTGATAGAAATATTATTACTGCATGGAAAGACAATGACCAATAAATGGTGAAGAATAACGAAGAATAACCTGATAAAGTAATAAATTAATGACAGCTGCATACTGTACATCAAACTCCCATTTCTTGCCCACTTTGAACTTAGCTCTATTGTTGTCGTGAAGCAAGTGTGCTCTAATTATGTATAACATTATACCTATGGCTGGTATGCTATGAACTATAATTTCATGTATAATTATCACTAAGTACGGTAGTACTTAGTATATAGGGATGGGCATGGTACCTAGCATCATAGATGTACGGAGCTATGATAGGGAGTTTTGTTAATCATCATCTTCTTCTTCTTCTTCTTAAACCAGCGTAACTCAAAAACCGAAAGAGATAAAGCCATGAAATTTTGTAGGAACGCACATATCGATAACCACATGTGCAACGTCATACTTTTGTGTTTGTAAAAAATGCTGTTTACTGTAAACAACAAAATTTCCCCAGGCAATACATTATAATGGCAATACATTATAATAGGCATACTACATGTGTCAGTGTAACTCACAATTGGTAAGAGGTATACACAATGTATTCAATAGCCAACAACAATACATGTTTGTAAATAACAACAAAGAGCCTCAGGCACTTTTATTTACATTAACTTCTTCACTTCTCAAACATTCCAATGGCAGCACGCATAGAGATGAAACTTGGTACATATGCCTATAATATCATTTCCATGACGATTACATGTTTCCATGACGACCGCATATTGTTCGAAAAGGCCTCAATTTTCTTTAAATTACTTCTTCACTCCTCAAACTTGCTAATTGTAGCACGCATGGAGGTGAAACTTGGTGCGCACGTGTATTACATCATTTCCATGACGACCACCACAACAAATAGCCTCAGGCACTTTTCTTTAAAATTACTCCTTCACTCCTTAAACTCGCTTCGCTAACTATAGCACGCATGGAGGTGAAACTTGGCGCGCATGTGTATTACATAGTTTCCATAACAACTACAACAACAAATAGCCTCAGACACTTTTCCTTAACTCATTGCGCGCAGCGGATAGATTCGTTACGCGGATGTTAGCCAACGCGATCGGGATATATATAGATGCGCAGGAACACTCACTTCTCTCTTCGTCCTAGTTGCCGTCGCTACTCGCTGGCACAGCCTAGACCTTGCTACACCTTTGACCTTGAGTGGGCACACAGTTTGCGCATGTACAAAATAAAAGGCGGGGCTGGTGTGCGCAGCAGCTGCCCCACCTTCCGCGCGTATAGTACGCATCTAAGAGCGATGAATGCAGATCTGCCATGGAAACGTGGCCTCCCTACGGCTCTAAGATGACACTTGGCTTTCTAACACACAAAGAACGAATCTGGGCTTCGTCTGCGCGCCTACACTAAGTATAAGCACGCAAACAGAACGGCACGCGCGAACTCTAAAAAAACACGCGGAAGCGGTAATTCCGCGCATGCGCATTTACGCGCGCAATGAGTAAAAATTACTTCTTCACTCCTCAAACCTGCTAACTGTAGCACGCATGGAGGTGAAACTTGGTGCGCATGTGTATTACATCGTTTCCATGACAACCACAACCACAAATAGCCTCAGGCACTTTTCTTTAAAATTACTTCAAACTTGCTAACTGCAGCACACATGGAGATGAATCGTGGTATACATATCATTTCCATGACGTCAACAGGCCTTTATTCTCTATTATTAATTTTTATAGGGGCTTGCCCCCTTCCACAGAGATAATACGTAGTAATATTATAAAAATGAGTGGAGACAAGTAAATTAAAAATCCAGTGAATTTAAAAAAGAGGCATAAAGGGATGGTATAAAAAGAAAGGGAGACAAGATAGGGATGGGATACATGAAGCATGGTTAATGAGTATGCTGACACCCCCAACCCCATCACACAATCCCTATATTGTTGCCTAGGTGAAGTATTAAACATTGACCATTACAATACTCAGAACACTATATACTGAGTAACCAACACCCTTATAGAGTCCAAGTGGAGTTTAATTAAAGGGAATGTGGCAGTATAATTGTTACTAAAAACAACAGGGACACAGTGAAAGAATGCTTGCTTTTAGTAACCTTGCACTTCAGTGCTTTTCATTATACCATACAGAGGCCATACATTTCCCCATACTATGTCAACTTGCATAAACCACAGTGGGTGTATGGTAGTTATAGGATAGCAAAAATTTCCAGCAGCGAAAAAAATAGCTTGAACTCTCGAGAAATGGCCGTTGCTTGCATTCGAGAGCGCTAGGCATGGCGGGAAAAAAAACGAGCCAGAGGGGCAGCTGTAAAACTTACGCGTTGGGTCCAGCAGCGAAAAAATAGCTCTGACATATACCCGTTGTTGCTTATGAGTCAAAACTGCGCAGCTGGACTAAAGTGCTTATCGCAGCCGTCTCTCTTTGCTAGCTAGCTCTCTCCGCATTTTCACGAGGTGGTGTGCGTTAAAATGTTGGTCAGGGCCTTATCGCAGGATGTCATCATACAAACACGTTATATGATGGCTTTGGCTTGTGGTCTACTGGTTGCACACTCGTGGCTTCAGTTTTGATAGACCACTTGGGCTGCTGCCTCGTGCCATATCAAAACTGGGCACTCCTGTAGACCAAGTGCTGCAACCTATACGTGTTCTTTCCCTTTTGCATTCGGCATTAACAAATTATGTTTTGAGGCAAAATCCACAACATTTGTGGCGTTAAGTTTTCATTGCCCGGGACCGTTTGTTTTCGTAAAATGTTTACCTCTGATGTTGAATGCGTATATATTCACAAAGACACCTGTTTCAAGCGTCTTAGTAGTGTGGACTGCGGTGGAGCCACTGAAGCATTAGAAAATAGCATGGAATGCTCTGATGTTGAATGCGTATATATTCACAAAGACAACTGTTTCAAGCGTCTTAGTAGTGCGGACTGCGGTGGAGCCAGTGAAGTATTAGAAAATAGCTTTGACGTTGAATGCGTATATATTCACAAAGACACCTGTTTCAGTAGTGCGGACTGCGGTCGAGCCAGTGAAGCACGCTCGGTCATCTAGCTTGTCGGCTTATTCTGTCGTTATTTATTACTCGCCGGTCGATTACAGTGGTCGCAAACTGCGCTGACTGTTGAATGCAATCGCCGAACAAGCTGCCGAAAGTGAGCCGTTTTCCAGCTGCGGGGCCGAGCGGGGCGATCATCGCCTGCTAACACAGACTAGACCTCGATGAGCGCGTCTGGTGATACCGTCTCCCCATGGCAGGGTCGAGCGCCGTCATTGACCACCCGTCTACCGCCTCTCCGTGCAAAGCTTTCTGAGCGCGTCACCCACTGCTCACCTCTGTCTCTTCAGGTTCTGTCTTCACTGGAGTCTCAGCAACATCCTCTTCGCCCTGGCCAAAGTCAAAATCCCGCTCCTTTTTCATCTTCTTCTTTTCCTTCTTCCGCTTCTTTGATGGAGTTTTGTCTTCCCCTTCTCCTTCCTCTCCCTCTCCCTCTCCAGCCTCCTCCTCCCCTCCCTCACCCACTTCTCGTTTGCGTTTCTTTCCAGAGGGTGTAACTACCTTCTCCTCCTCTCCCCCACCCTCCCCCACTGCCTCGCTCTCGGCTCGCTTCCGTTTCTTCCCCGATGTGACTCCCTCCTCTCCCTCAGTCTTCGTTACCCCAGGGTCTCCCTCTGACTTGCTTCGTTTCCTCTTCTTTCCAGAGAGAGTAAAGTCTGCTGCCTCGTTGTACTGCTTGGGTGTACTGTGGAAAGTTAATTTCTAGTAGTGCTGGCAATTCTACAACGTCAGTTCACACAAACGGCAAATCTTATACAAACCCCTGAGAATTATCGGGTACACATGTCGGCATCACACAGCTACATACAAGGGTTAAACTGCATGACCAATGGAGTTCATCTGTTTTCAAAACACACGGACAAGTCCCGAAGCTAGCCAGTCCGGTTACACCTTTCCACATAATTCCTTTACGATATTAATAGCTACCACTCTTGGCATCCAGCAGCTAGCATGTTTGAATTTCACTACTTTAACTCATTGCGCGCGGCGGATCTATATATAGATTCGTTACGCGGATGTTAGCCAACGCGATCGGCATATATATAGACGCGTAGGAACACTCACTACTCTCTTCGTCCTAGTTGCCGTCGCTAGTCGCTGGCACAGCCAGACCTTGCTACACCTTTGACCTTTGAGTGGGCGCACAGTTTGCGCATGTACAAAATAAAAGGCGGGGCTGGTGTGCGCAGCAGCTGCCACACCTTCCGCGCGTATAATACGCATCTAAGAGCGATGAATGCAGATCTGCCATGGAAACGTGGCCTCCTTGCGGCTCTAAGATGACACTAGGCTTTCTAACACACGAAGAACGAATCTGGGCTTTGTCTGCGGGCCTACACCAAGTATAAACACGCAAACAAAACGGCACGCACGAACTCGAAAAAAACCACGCGGACGCGGTAATTCCACGCATGCGCATTAACGCGCGCAATGAGTTAAAGAATCAACGTAGTTAGGGTCTAAAACGCTCATGCATAGTTGACTCTCAGTATGGTAATGTGCAAACTCCCCCACATAATGATTGTGGTATACATGGTCACTGCTATGTCATTACAGTCCATCGTGCAAGTCAGCAGTCACATATGTACATACCTACCTCTTTGGAGTGTACTTCTCAGCCTGGGCCCTGGCCTTCCCCGTCCCACTGACCCTCCGCAGCTGGCCCTGCTCACACTGCCTCACCCTCGCCTCCACCATGGCCCGACTGGCAATCCCCATCAATGGCTCCGCCTCATCTCCCAGGGCATCCACACGGACACACAGGGAGGCCTTAGCCGCCAACATCCGACTGATCTTGCCCTTGTTCTTGGGAGCCGCCTGTCCGACCAGGGAGGCGTGGTAGATGAGGCCGTACTTTGGTGTGTCGTGTTTAGTCTTGAGGGCTCTGGAGATGTGGTAGGTGTACAAATAGCAGTCATCTATATACACTACAGCACACCTTCCAGCTTAGTAGCTAGTGGCTACAGTAAGGCCACAATAGACCTAACGTTTAGGACCCTGTACACTGGTGCAAAAATAGGATCAACAAGCGAGTAGCTTACCCTCATGGTTTGGATCACAAAATCTGCCAGTCAGCATTTGCCATGCTTTTAGCATTCCAAAGCATACGTGTGCACGCACACACGCACATGTGGGTTTCCCCATAATACGGTACTGTACATACAATACCTGAAGAGAGCCTTTTCAGCTCCCAGTATCTGTACGGTGGAGGAAGGGTGTTTTGCGAGGTTGAGGAGGGACCCAGCGTGGGCTATCAGTCTTGCTCCAACCAGCTCACCCACCATTGTAGTCAGGTTCGGTGCTATGGCCATCATCCTGCAAGTGTACACATGTCAATGGGTAAACATGTACACATCATCGCATACCACCCAACGTTTGAGGTATAATTGCCGAGCGCATTAGCGCGAGGCTACTACTCCGGGTTGTATTCTCGTGATATGCGTATGTACGCGTCGTCACGCTTAAGAATGTAATTAGTCACGCTTAGGAATGTCAACTTTCCGTCATTCGTAGGAAGTCTAGCTTCTGCCGTGTGCGCAGATTCGTAGGAAGTCTGGCTTCGCGTGCAGTCAGTAGAGTGCGCGCACGAGCGGCCTCAGTCGCACTGTTTACGCATTGGCTGGCAGGCGCGAGGCAAAATATGGGCGTGCGCATTCCTAGTAATTATATATACAGCACGTAATTTTTCTCTAATCGACAAAACACCACCATGGTGTGTGAAAGGCACTGCTAATAAGACGCAACTTACATACACCCGTGGAAGAACAGTATTATGGTATATCAGGCTAAGATTCAAAGACTTAGTTCGACATGCCATGAGTGCCACAGTCCATCACGACAGTCATTTTATCAACGGCAAATCACTTTGAACTCTCAAATATGCGTGGCATAGTAATGGTATGTGGCACGGCGCACACCCTTCAATATTGTGCTGATATTATTGTAATGATTTTGGTGGTAAACCGTCCATTTAGCTAGTAGTACGGTGTGTAGTTACCCGAACGTTGATAAACAACGTAGAAGTGTACATTGCACATAGTATTACGTGGTACTAAAAAGGTGTGACAAAAGGGACGTAGTTTTAGCGTCTAGTCTCCGCCACTGTATGCTAGCACACACACCACTGTTCTGCCAGTGCGGTGGGCAGAGTTCTCTCACCTGTTTTGAGGTAGTCATATAGCTGAGCTCTGTAGTCTGATATCTCAATGACCTGGTCACACAGGAATACTATGTTCTCTATGTCCTCTTCGGACACCTGATAAAGAGAGAAATGAGGGGGGGGGAGGGGGCAAAAATGGTGGGTGGTGAAGGTATGGGAGCGAGTTGATACGGGTAAACAGATGGGGTTAGTTTAGTGAGTGGACAGTGTGATTGCCCATGCGGCCTGCTGGATATGTACAGTGAGCTCTATACACACATCATTGTTCAAAAGAATAACTCTACCTGGCGAATAAAGCCAGCACTTACCCATGACAAAGAGACCTGCTACTTATACAAATGAAAAGCACTAAAGTGCAAACCCTCGGCGAAATGTGCATGCATGATACTCCTAATTGCTGGGTTGGGTTATAATAGTATGCGTTTACTCGTGGTCTCCCGCTAGTAGCTGCGGAGAGTCTGACACGGGCTAGCTAAAGTAGTAGATAGCATGCGGGAGTTGATACACGCCCTTCGTTGTGACTTCTTGTGCTTTCAAGATGCACAGAGCAAGCGGATCTGGTTGAGGTATATACAGCCAGTGCTAATTTGCATACTGGCATTATCACTAGGTTTTCACGCCATATCTCTTGAACGTAGTACTCGAAATTCGCCAAATTTAAAATCAGGCCAGTGTAGCGCTGAACCTTTTGGTATCGCTCCTTCGTTGTCTTGTTGAGTGTGGTTGCAGAAAACGTGGTAACAGACAGACACACTAACGGACCAAGTATTCACAAGTAGAGGATCCACACTTCCTACTCTTTTGCTGATAGACAGACCACAAGAAGATCACATACCATTCTCCTCCCTGATGTACAACATACAGTGTACACATGTAGGCAGTGCACAGTGTGGTATGTAGTACCTCTGTGCCCATGGAGATCTCGGCAGCCTGTCGAACCTCTTCCTCCACCTCTTCCGGCAGTATTTTCGACAGATTTGCCTCACTGATCTCACTGCGCATCCCTACACACACGTCCACACAAAATAGGTACATACCCCTCATTAGTATGCTAATAGAAAAACCAGTAAACAAGTGCAACATTTGTCTACAAGCCAAGGCCCAACACAGCATTCAACAACCAAAATATCTAGGTATGAACAGACAGTATGTAAAATGCGGGTATGTGTGTGTGTGTGTGTGTGTGTGTGGTGTGGTGGTTCTGACCGATTGCCTTGACAGTCCTGCAATAGGTGAGGTTGTCAGTCACGATCTTCCCCATCTCAGGGAGTGCAGCGCCGTACCACTTCCCTGCTCGCATGTTGCTCGTTCTGGCGGTTCCCTTGTCCGGTCCTAACCTCGTCGAGTGCCCTGTGGGGGCGCGCGCGCCCGGGCGGCTCGGGTTGGCTCCGCGGGCGCGGGCGGGCGGGGCGGGGCAGGTCTGTTCCCTCCGCGCGGGCTGCGGCGGCGGGCGCGCGGGCCCACGAGTGTTAGGGGTGACGGCGAGGGTGCGCCAGACCGGGCGTAGGACACAGGGCGCTCGGCTATGGCGGCAATGGAGGATAGGCTAGCGACGAACTAAAGAGGAGGGAGAAATCACACTGGCATGAGTGCTTTCATTCGGCACGCCACACCACACCACGACAAGGCAAACGGTCATAATGTGCACATAAGAACAGATTATTTCATTTGACATCCATTTTTTAGACAGATCTGCGTGAAATTCGTTAACATTACAATGGCGTAAGCACTAACCATTGCCCGGATGTTTCCAGTAAAAACTCATCCCTCAAACCTGCCATGAATGAGTCGATCGTAGTGACCACCTTGATAATCTAGGAATCATAGCAGCAGAATTTAGCTTGGTACATCTCTATCTCTCCCTTTCTAAGAGCCCCGTCCTATCCCTTTCTAACTTACAGCACCCACCTCCTGACGCGTGAATCCCACAACACTCTCATCCAGCTCATCGGTATCCCGAGGTCTCTTCCCGGACTTCAACGGTCCAAATCCGCGTAACGCGTTCTGACCCTCTCCCCCTTCTGCCCCCCTACCTTCTATTTTCCAGCACACCCCGCCATTGCACACCTCCCAGCCTCTACTTTGCCTCTCCCTTCTCCTCCATCCCCCTCCCCCGGTCCAGCCCATTTCCTCTGTACCCGTCCTTCGATCCCCGTCTGCCACCACTGATCGTTACATGATGATCACATGCTCAACAACTTTGGACAGCCCAGAGGCCATCACTATTTCATTTCCGACTGCGGCAGAACCTGACACAACATGGTTATATATATAGTCAGCCTCACAATTTTTTCCATGGTGAAAAACAGCACTAGAGCAACATATTCTTGTTTCTATAAAAGCATGTGTCAATAACGATGTATCACGGCAGGCAAAAACATAACACGACAGACACCCAGGACTTTTTTTTTTTTCTTAAAGAGATGCAATAGGAGGAGGTCGGTATTATTTTTATTGAAACACACAACACTAGGCCACCACATAATAGAAACGAACTGAGCTGGGATACTTTGAAGTCCTGCACAGAACCACCTACCGATTATGTACTACTAGACACACAATATCACACTGTCAACACAGAAAACATTCACCCCTCCAAGTAACCTCACCCTCTCTCTCTCACCGTTTGGATTCCAATTCCCTGCACCAGTCCGCCACAATCGCGACCGGCCCTGGAACACCTACCTAAATTCCTCCTTCTCCCCTTCTCTCTAAACACAACAATTCCAGGCTCAAAAAAAAAAAAAGACAAGAATCAAAGGCAATGTCACTTTGCCATACAGCACAGCAACAACTGCCTGCTAAGAAGGTCTAGACCTGTATGACATGGGTTTGTCACATCTTAACCCCTGATTCCTCTGACAGCTCGTGATTCGGCTGAGCTCATCAGGACACCACTGCTAAGTGCTCAGCTTGTCTCCTGTGGCGGTCAATGGTCCAATTTGAACGATTACATTAAGCCTCAGGGGGAATTTCAACATTATGAGGTCGCTGCTGCACTCTGCTGCTCAAAGTCGGACAACCCAACCCCACCTAACTAACTAATGCCTCTCCCACATTTCCTGTAATCATACAGTGTTGTGGTATAATTGGTAGGCATGACCTAGATCAGGACATCGGCTTGAAATACGAGGACAGACAACCTATCTTTCATACTAGGACACCTTTTATACACATCACTTTTGCTATTCTTTCCTTTACACTCAACCTTTCTCTTATGGACAAAAAACTAGCCATAGGTGGCACGTTCGATCATATCTACAGTGATGGCGCCTCGACATTAGATAGTTCAACTATTTGCTCGCCCGTTTAAAAATTGAAACCGGAAGTCTTAAATTTTCATCCTTGATGTGCACGCCAGCTTAGATCGGCCACAGAAAGCTGTTCCTTTCCTATTCCTGCATATCCTACACAAACACTCAGCCTTCTTCAGCACCTCTTTAATCCCTTGCACTCTTCCCTCCAACCAAGCAGCAGTACAAGCCACTACAGGGTTAAAAAAATGACAAACAAGACAACAAAGTGCAAACCCTCAATAACTGCTCATGTGCGGCTAACACGAGGTAATATTGCGACCTGGGTTTGGGCACTATTAAGTGTGCATTTACTCCATACGTGGGTAGAGAACTGCGGGAGACCTAGTGATCTTCCCAACCAGCTAGTGCTCACAGAAGAGGCCTCGAACAACGGGCTATCATGACAGCTAGTTAGCCCGCGGGAAGTCAAATTACACAGCGGCCCTTCATTTGTTAAACTATTATCCTGCTTGCCTTCAAGAATACCAGAGAATAAGACGGAAAACTCGTGCGAGGTAAATGCCTGTCTATTAGCATGACTTTTAATCCGAACCGCAATCGTTGTTCTAATTCCATTTTTCATTCATCATCAATCCATCACTCCCTCAAACCACAACTCTCTCCCGTCACAGTACCTTGTTCATATAAATCCACTACAAAATACTTTTCACTTCGACATATTTTTATCACGACCGCTGAATACCTATAAACGTGGATACATGCGTTCTGTAGAGCTATTCATCGTACTCAATACATGAAAGATGAGATGGCGTAACGGACACACACACACTCTACAACACACCAATCTACATGACCATTCTACTATGATAATGTAAAACAACGGTACGGCCTGTATAGTGATGAATTCCTTTCACCTTCCTGCCAGCGATAGCATATCTGTCATGTCTGAAAACTTGGAAAAATGTTTTAGTTTACCTGAGCAGCCGAAAAAGTAAAAAGTGATTCGAAGACAAGACAAAAGATTAAAAAAACATACAAGATAATAGCTTGTGTGCATGTGAGGGTTAGCCCCTTGATTTGGCAAATGTAAAAAATATTGAAAAATGCACACTACAATCTGTATTTTAAACGAACAAACCTGTGCTTACTCAAACATCAGATATTCTGCACACTCCTATGCCATTCACATGCACATGATAAAAAAAAAAACCTCGTGGATAAAAAGAAAATATGTCTCTCTCCAAAACACACACCGTGGAACCGTCGCGCCTGAATATCATACTATATACATAAGTTCATAGTGGTTCTCATTTCTCCAAACGTGTTATAATTCCTTTGAGCACAAAAAAACGATTGTCACCCCTGTCCACACTAACAATTCACGCTAAAATCCCCAAAAGAATGGGTCTGCATCAAATAGCCACCCACCAAACAAAGCAAGACCACCATCCTCTTATTACCCACCTCACTTGACCATCGCATATTAATTATTGTAATGCTTACAGTTTTACTTGCAGCCTCCGGCCATACACACGAACTGCTGACAGATCGATCGATGCTCTCAAGTTTTTTCCCTCGTCCAACGCTACAGGAGACACGAGGGAAAAGCGGTGACCCAACTAAAAAAATAACATAACCGGCAAACGGACAAGCATAACTGCATATATCTTCAGGACTCTCACGGTATAATGCTCTTTAACCCATTGAATCAATGTGCGAAATAACCGCGCCGTCTCAACAGTAACTTAGCATTCTTACCAACCAACAGCACCGTTCTATCTCAGTACATTTTTTTCATGCAAGCGCACCCCTGACTGCCAACATAAACCTACACAACCAGAGGGCAGCGGTGGGAAAGTGGGCTGTTGCATAATTCCTGCGCACGTGTGCTATTACGAGTGCGGATAAGCCCCGAACAGCAAAAGTGAATGTTTGTATATTATTGCAGTAACGAAAGACAGTAACATAAGTGCTATAGAGGTTAGACTATTAGGCTTTTTCCTGGCTGGCAGTGAGTATTCAGCTAATACACCTAATTATGTTCTTCTAGCTCAACAGGAACGATGTGAGAATACAACGACTAGCTGCTCATAATAACTTACTAGCCTCTGCGAGTCAAAACAGAAGAACTATTTTAATGCCCAAAAAAACCAACTACAGCTTGGGTTTTGAATTGTTTGCAGTGTGTAGTGAACTAGACGAAGACCAGCAAGATCAAAAGTGGAGGGCTCGTATGGATTTTGCACACACACATGTTAACCGAGCTGTTATGATTTATAGCTGTCTTGATAGAGTGTACCCTCTTTCATTGACCTCGTTGGTATAAAATCCCGGGCCCGGTCTGACCTAGTGTCAGCGCTGCCATAGCTTAGTACTATCCATGAGTTTACTGTTTGCAGCGATGTGGCACACTGAGGGAGACCGAGGTGTGTACAGGCAACGCAGCCAAAGGAGACTACCCACAAACTTAGACAAGAAGGCAGGCAGAGGGAACCACTTCTCTCCTCCCTTCCTTTACTAAACTAAAACCCCCTAGCCCAGATCCGCCTCTTGCTCTCCACATCTCCGTTCTTCGTGCCGCCCATGCTAACTGGCCGATTTACCAATCAGGAATGGATTCTAATTCCACAACGCAATCTGCTCGTAATGGTATGCGCAGCAATTGTACCATGTACCCAGGCATTTGTCGTTTTGATAGTGCATATGCACACAGACCAACTAAGAAACGAGAAGCTATTGGGAAATGTTTTTGTGACTAAACGTTATCTTTCTGAGGTTCAAAATGTAACGTTAACAAGTGTAAAGTAAACCACCAACCAAATACAATCAAGTATAGGCCCTACTGAAGTAACAATGCCATTGTATCGGAATAAGTTAAAATCTGTGAACAGTACTTAGCCGATATAGAAAAAGCAGGAACTCAGCAAAAAACCAAATAAGGTAAAAAAACTACACAAAACAAAAAGACAAAAAACACCAAAAACAAAAACAAAAGCCGAACCAAATAGACCCACCACCCACAACATGAACACACACCAACATCCCCACACCCCCTCCTCCCCCCCCCCCACCCCCCCCCCCCCCTCCCCCCCCCCCCATCCCCCACCACCCCCCCCCCCCCCCCTCCCCCCCCCCCCCCCCCCCCCCCCCCCCCCCCCCCCCTCCCACCCCCCCCCACGCCTCCCTCTCCCCCCCGTCTCCTCTTCCCAGCCACATAGAAACTTTCGAGGGATAAAGGTTTTGGATTTAAGTGGCGTAGAAGACTGTAGCATCATGCCATTACAAAAGTAAGTCCACACTGTCCGCAAAAGCGTTTTGCACAAAAACCCCTGAAATAACCCGCAACGTGTGTAGCATTTCTTTCCCAAAAGTCTGTCCTGCCCACCATGTTTGTGTGGTGTACAGGATGACCGTGGTCTGAGTTAAAAAAAA
>CASHTH010002280.1:0-34208 GCA_030341885.1 Geodia barretti
TCTCTCAACTTAGAATCCGAGAGCCATGATTATGATTCGATCTGCTTTGTGTGTGTACTTTAATTGGGCACATTGCTAGCTTACTTGGATATAACCAATTGTCGGCTCCCAACAGATTTGTGCAATTTTACCGTAAAAAGGCATAGCTACATTCTTGAGACAGTGTGTGAATGTATGAATGTGTGTGTTGTATCTGCACAGACTGAAGGGGAGAGGGAGGCAGTCCTCCGCACCAACTCAGGGAACTCTCTCCATCCGAGTTGACTGCTCTACTGACCTCTTCTCCTCGTAATGATGAACTAGCAGTAGTATCAACTAGTCATGTGACAAGTGGAAGTATAATAATTATACATTTTGTCCGTACAAAATTATGCATGTTCCTGTATTATATCTATGTACAACTTCTTAATGTCCAGAGTTTATATTCTGGCGTTTGCTGTAGTTACTAGGGGAACTCTTACAGTATTACCACCAACGGACTCACTAGTCTATTCAGCTGTTGGTATGTTCGATCAGAAATGGATGATATTAAGTTCTGCAGACAGAATGCCACAACACTAACCGACTAACTCATGTCCGACCTTTCGTGTAAACACATGACACAACCACATAGACCGGAAACCAGTAGCTAGACATCAACCAGGCGACTTACTGGGAGAAAAACGATCACTGACGATGGATCTTCCTTCGCCGTCTCCTATCGAGACCATATTTCGAATCTTACTCCTTATATATGGCATACTATCTGAGCGTGATTTGAGACACAACACTGCATGCAGACACAATCCATGTTGCTACTCATACGTTCATGATGAGTTCTATCGTTTCCTCCGAGGGAAGGAGGACGCATCGAGGGGGCATTTCTTGGGTCTGAGCGTGTTCAGTTGAAGCTCTACTAACGTCAATATGACACGCCCTCTTCTCCTGAGTGACTATATCACAAATCAGCTGCCACAAGCTGCCTCTAGAATAGATGAGTATTCATTCTCGTAGACAAACTACACGCCAAGTCTCTCACTGCCAAACAGTACAAATAGGGGCGCGTCTCCTAGTTCAATATCCGTTGCAGCAAGTCCGAGTAGTCTCAGCGTCGTAAGTCTTGCGAATGGGTGGGCATACAGTCTAATGCTGCTCCTAACTCCACACCTTCACTGCTGCCAATACCACAACTGACAAGATCCAGTCTCTTTAGTGAACTGTTTGTCTTTAGCATTGTTGCCACAGCAACAACACCTGATCCAATCTGGTTAAAACTCAAGACCAACTCTCTCAGTGTATGGTTGTCACTCAGTCCACTCACTACTTCTCCTACTCCATCACTAGTCAGACTACACCAACTGAGGTCCAACTTCTCTATCTGATAGTGTATTGTGTGTCTCAGTAGCTGTCCCAGACACACACAGTAAGATGTAGTCAAGTGACAGTCACTCATGTTCAGTCTCCTCATTGAGCTGTTGGCACTCAGAGCCTTACACATTGAGTCAATACTCTCAACTGATATCTCATTCCTTCCAATTCAAAGTTCCTCCAGACTTGTGGTGGAGTGAATATAGCTTGATAGACATTGGAAGTCAGGATCACTGATACCAGTTCTGGTCATATTCAGTTTTCTCAGTTTGCTGCTGTGTAGATGACACCAGCTGGACAGCACCTCCATATCCAATACCTTAGTTAGACCTCAGGTCCAGGTCCTCAAGACATGGCATCCTCTGAACCCCTTCAGCCAGCAACTCACACCCTCTTCTGTCCAGCTTGCTATTAGTGAGATACAGGTGTTGGATATGTTGTAGTAATGAGTGAGGAATAGTCATAAAATGTCCTACACCTTCAGCTGTGATGGACCCACAAAAGAATGAAGCGTGAAACAATGTGACTGGAGGGATGCCAGTCTCAGGCAGTTGATGACTGCAGCCTTACTGAGAAACTCCATTGCCACATCATCAACAGAGCCAAGGTTAATGTTCCATGTACACTTGGAGTGAGCTAGACAGTATCCTGCTGCGAAATAGTCTGTGGCAGTTGCAGAGTAGGACAGGCTCAGTATTCGCTCACCAGAGCCAGGAAACTTGTAAGGAGAGGGACTGGTTTGGGACTCATACGCCACCTGTACAATGTGGCTTCATCTTTCCTCAGGAGGTCTGAGAGAAAGTCTACTGGAAATGGCTCTAGCTTAGTGATCCCTGCCAAACTGGGCATGTCGTTTATATATGTGTTGCCTCATAATAGGACCTGCCATATTCAGTCTCCACCATTCTCAGAACACTTTTGTGTCAATGATAGTCATCAGTTGTTATAGGCTGTAGTTTAGAGTGAGAGGTGAAGAGCTGCTAGGTACCTCCTGGACTGTGTAGTGCAGGAATTGTAGGAGACTCTGTCTTCTCCCTCGTCGTAGACCTGAGCACAGTCTGCGGAGACCCAGGGTGGACACTCCTTCCGAGACTGGAGAATACTATGCATCTGCTGGGACACTCCTTCATAAGCCAGACCACACAGTCGCTACAAGTCCCCCAGCACTCTCTCTGGTAGATCAGCAAGTGTCTTCACTTTGATGTTCATGTGGCTGTATTCCGGATGCTCTGAGAGGGTGTTGTTCCAGTCTCATGAGGACGTAGGCAGAGTAGAGTAGAGTCCACGTGACGGTGGTCGGAGGATTGTGTGGGGCAGACTTGAACACTTGTTCTACAATGGCAGCACTGACTGGGGTGTACATGGCTGCACGTATCATGGGATTAGGACTCAAGAACTCTGAAGGTCGAATCCTGAATCAGAGCTTGTCTGAGATTGGGATGGCAAACAATCATTGGTATGATTTTATTCTCAACTCTCCTCCTTTGCCAGTGGCAGTAGCTCCGTGTGCTGTGATAGTCTGTCTCCCACTGTCTCCAGCAGACCTCCAGTGGCCCACGGTCGGCTTGTGATGAAGATGGTGGCAGCAGGTAGCTGGATGCCTCGGATCAGTTCAGCAAAGAGAGAGTCTGACCTCAAGATCACCTGGCAACTCGTCCCAGGCCTCCAGCCAAATCAGACATCCCGCACCACCACTCTCTGCAACTCTTCTGACTCACTTCCTCTCTCACTTGTTCCTCTGCTGTGTCGGAAGAGGCCGGGAGCGGAGCTGATTTGTCTGATGTTGCCGTTCTCTGAGGGGCAGCAGTAAGCACAAATGGAGTAGGCCTGAAGCAGCTTGCCCTCTGCTGCCACTGCCGACACTGGTGCCAGGCAAACGTGGGTCTTGCGCCGACTCCCGGAGCCCCTTCTATCAGGACCACCTGTGGCCGAGAGCCGTCCCCCATCACTCCCAGCTGACTCAACTCCATGGCCGTCTTCTTGTAGACCACGTCGTCCATGTCTCCTCGCAGGCTCTCTCTAGTGAACCTGTCCATGTCTGATGTGGAGAGGCTCTGTTTCTCAATCCTGGCCAAACGGAATGGGAGCAGGGGTTTGGGTTTGGAGTCAGAGAGAGGCGTGAGGGGACTCCTGGATGTGTACAGCTGCTTCAAGAGAGATGTGTACTGCAGTAGTGGAGTCGCATAGCAGACAACACCATCCACTGTAATGGTTTCTATCTCCATGTCTGCAAACTCCTTCAGCTCAGTTCCTTTGATTACTGTCTGCAACTGAGGAGCCACTAAGGCAGGTACAGAGAAGGTTACACTGACACAGCCTGGACCTGCATCTCTCAGGAGAACTGCAAATGTTGGGAGAAAGAGTTTTCTAGCCAGACTCTTCTCGAGGAGGTCCAGATCACGCAGCGTACATGTGTTCCAGTCCTTATTGTGTTTGACGACAAAGTCACAGAGTTGGCCGACTGGAGGAGTCTTTCCTCTCACAGGCCAGCAGTCCAGGAAGTCACACAGTCTCGTCTCCTCAAAGAATTTCTCCATTTGTGACTCGTAGTCCTCCATTTCCCTCTGGAGATTGTCATCACTGAAGTTGAATAGAATGTGCTGCAGGATCTCGTAGTTGAGAAAGTTTAAGTATGGACTCAGCTTGACCCAAACTTCCAGGACCGTCTTCTTGTCTTGTGTGATTTCTGTGAGAATTGGTCGGTGGTGTTCTTGTCCATTCACATCCATTGCTAAAAGACCAGCTATAAAGACGTCCACTGGTTCATCCCTGACTCGTCTGTAGACACCTATCCGCAATTTAGCAAAAGCTCTTTCCAAGTTTACTATCTTTGCTTTCAGGGTTTCATATGGTTTTCTGGAGGAACCTAAATTAAATAACACAAATTGTGTTACAATGAAATCTCTACCATGGTTACTGTTTCAATACCTGGAGCAGGGGTTGGGTTAGGTTTGCAATAAACCAGTTTAAGCTGTTCCGCAGCACTTTGTTTCCCTATAGCAGGAGAGGAGAGAGCATCCACCACTTTCTGCCAGGTGGGATCAATCTTCGAGAGCCAGGCACACAACATCTGCAGCAGACAGTCATCAGGAAAGATCGAGATCGAATGGCATTAAGATCTGATGTCTTCATGTTCAACTGTACTCCGAGATGATACCACTTGTCCCTTACTTCGTTGAGTTCATTTACTAGTGTTGCAAGATCATTCGTGGTTAGGGTATCTGCAAATTAATCAATCACTACTGAATAAGTTGGCATACTAATGTGTGGTACTTACCAGGGCCAGGGTTTTGTTCCACGTCTCCAGCCATCATGAGCAGCATCTGATTCACAAACCCTATCATTGTCACCTCACTCAGACCAGGCCTCTTTCTGTTGGAGAACAGCAGAGACATTAGGTAACACACACCCTCTGCCACTGTCTTCTTGCTGAACTTCCTGTACACCAGCCATGCCCAGCACTGGAGGCACCTCTTCAACAATGACAGAGACTGTCCCACATACAACAGAGCCTCACACACACAAACACAGACACACTTCATCAGTTCCTTGACAGTTTCAAGAACGACATTGATGACTCTTTCTGTCATTTCATCTGACGAAGGTTTGCCTGCAATTGAAGTAGAGGGTAGTGAAGATAGAAAATATGAGAAAACACACAGACTCACAACCGTTGCCGTGGTGCCAGGGATGTTTCCCAGAGAGTGAGAGTTGTGTGAGAGGTGGTAGGAGTATCATGGAGCACACTTGTACTGGACCAAACACTGCTCTGGTCCACACACAATCTGAGCCAACTGCCTCTTCTGAGGTTGAACCGGAACGCCATTCACCACTGCCAGCTCCACTGGTATCTGATAGAGAAAAGGAGAGAGACACACATCAAACACACTCTTCATTGTCTGCAGTCAGTTTTCCCCCACTGACCGTGATAGTGGAGTTGGAGTATGTGTTGACACAGTAGGATGCAGGAGTTGAGACACAAGTGACGTGGCCAGCACAGCACTGAGCCTTGCTCTCATTGCCAGCAACCCGAGTCTTTCCCCTGATAGCCGACTGACAGACACGCTCACTGCCTTCCTTCACCATCTCTTCCGTCTTCTCCTGTG
Organism: Geodia barretti; assembly: GCA_030341885.1. NCBI lineage: Eukaryota > Metazoa > Porifera > Demospongiae > Tetractinellida > Geodiidae > Geodia > Geodia barretti. Next base: position 5,454 of record CASHTH010002280.1, read on the forward strand.
CCTGCTCCAGACCAGACCGGACAAGCTGTGCTATGGTCACCAACAGAAACACACATCCTTTGTAGGCCACAGGATCGCTGGCCTTCAACCACTTGTTCCAGTGGGGACCAATGGGGCTCCGTGGCTTGGGAGCTGAAGACCTAGCCATTGCCCCTACAGCTGCCCTCCACTGTTCCACACTCACTGGCATGACTCTCAGTGGGGGAGTGGAGGTGGTGTTCCAGTAAAAGACAAGATAAGATGTTCAAAAAAGGAAAAAAGTGGGAGGACAAGTAGGACAAGTAGTGGGAGGACAAGTAGGTCTGTGCTCAGAAGTTGAAGTGAAGAAAATAGGATTTTGTTTGAAGATTGAAGAGAGCAGAGGTTCGTTGTGTACAATATCGAAAGCACAAATCCCTGCGAAAAGGCAAAAAGGAGAGACAAAACTGTTCAGTAATGTTTGAGATATATTCAGCATTGTAAATAAGAGGGTTATCCCATTATACTCCACCTCTCACTCGTGCAGTAGCTACTCCCAAAATACTTCTCACTATACTCTGATAAAGTAGCTAAGCAGGATGACGTTGGAGTTTTCACTGCTGTGTGTAGTGTGTGTTGCACATTCTAATGATATGCACAACTTATTTTCAGATTTTTGTGCGAAATTGTACCATTGCGCGGAATTGTTGTGTGTCGGTCTCTCCTGGGCTGAATTGATGGGCTAAGACAAAAATAATCACGAATCCATATATGTAATTATGCGACCACTGTGACAAAGGCAAAAATCGTCTGTTCTATGATTTCTGATCATTTCTGATCCTTTTCCTGTCCTACCTGCCACACCCCTTACTGCTCTGCTTTTACCACACCCCTTACTGCTCTGCTTTTTACTCTCAGTCATTTACACTGGCCACAGTCTCCCACTATCGTTTTCACATCACACACTGATGTAAAGCCATGCTTTGCAACATCTGTATAGATTCTGTAAAATTTCCGTTTTTTGTGTAACTTTTCCGTCACATTCTAACCTGACATTTGTTGCAATACCTGCCACACCACTAACTAATTTCAATTTCTTCCAGGAGTGTATAAAACAAAAACACCCAGATAAATTTGTTGGTAATGGTGAAGATATATAGCTTGTAGTGAACATGCCTGATAACAATCTGACAACACAACAAAACAGGGAGTCAAATTTAAAGTTGCTGGGATTCTGGAAACACTAGATTGGTACAGCTAGCAACCTGTAGCCATCTACGGAAAAGGTAACACTAGTTCTGTAGCTCAGTGGTTAGCGTACTGGACCCCCAGTAACTACAACCAAGTTGGACCAGATTGGTGTATAGGAACTGATGATGCTCTATTCCAGGATTTGCTCACATCCTCTGAGGCTGTTAATATCAGCCTCAGAATAAGATCTTGGAATTTACATTCATCTTTGTACATTTGTACTAGACTTAATGTACTACGCTGTAATGTATCATGAATATCGATAAGTATTCACGTCACAAGTATTGGTCATTATGAATATTTCACAACCAACATTCCATTAGCATGCATTGTTAGCTACACACCTAATTTGGGAATCATAAAAACTACACCCTCATAACTAAAGCTAATTTTTTTATCAGTTGCTCAATAAGAAATAGATGTGGTTTGGGTTGGTTCGGTTGATTATATCTCAGTTTGTTATTAAAAGATTGAGATCTTGGGACGTTCTTGACGAAACAAAAACCCCGCCAAAACCTTACTCAACACCATTTGATCCTGATTCTGATAGAACCAATCAGATTTCTTGCTGGTGATGTAACATACTGACGAAACTGGTTTGACTAATGAAAGAACGAACAATGCCCTACCAGCTGGAGTATGATTGGAGTTAATATCAACAATGGAGAAACAGTCTTCACTAGTAGTTGCAAACTGCACACAGATAGTAAACAACGTAGTGCGGAGAGAACTTCTTCCAAGCAATGGCTATATTATTGACAAGGCGTAAGTGGTCAGACTGAGAATGGTTGAATGGACATGCTTTTTCCCCCAGTGGATGGGCACGACAGTGAACCAGCGGTAGCTATGTACAAACGAAGGTGAATGCACTAGTTACTACACATGATCCTCGGAGAGGACTACTTGTTATTCCTAGACTAAGAGACACTTCGATCGGACAGCAGCCAAGTGTCGCAAATGGGCGTGGCGCGCATGCAGTCCGCCGGCCGTGCCCGTTCCGATTTTTTTGCTCTATCCGTGTATCTGGGAAATATCTCTAGTTCATACTGTTCAATTATGATACTTTAAACGCTTCTGTGGTGTTCAGTAACTTGACACAGACCCAAACAAAAGGAAAATACATGCACAAAACTCACCGTACACAAGAAAGGGCGGTGCTGCTTTTCTTGCGTAAATACGCATGCGTCTACAAATTACGTAATCCTTGACGACCGTAACAAATCGGGCAGTGTGGTAGTAGAGGCGACACGGAGCTAAAAGAGATCTTTCACTGCTGGGAGCGAGGCTGATTCATGAGCAGAAGACCCGAGGATGTAGGTGCAGTGGTGAGAGAGCTGTCGAGCGTCAGGCTACCTCTGCTCGGCGCTGGGAGGAGAGAGAGAGAGAGAGCCCTAGTTCTCGCGCTAGGTGGTGGGGTCTCGCTAGAGCTGGTGGAGAACTGGTATATGGTGCAGGGTCGTTGGTTCCGCGGCCTCTTCTCTCTCGTCAGTGGCTGTCGTCCTGGTGCGTTGCATGTGGAGGTTGACAAGCCACGCCCACGTACAGGTTTCACTAACTGGGAAGAAGAGAATGCAGCTCTATAGCAAGAATTGTCTATGGTGTAGTTGGATTGTTAGCTTTCCCTTAGCCTTGCACCCTCATTGCTGTTCTACATGCTACCGGCTCTTTCTTCCTTGGAAAAGAGATTTGTCCAGGGTGTGACTTTGTTACTGTTTACTCTTCCATGTTACTAAAGCTCTAGCTCAGTCTTACCCGTTCTCCCTCTCTCTCCCTCCCTGTAATCTCCCTCTAGAGGTTGCATGATTTAGAGAGACGGGAAGAGATGGCAAGTGAGGAAGGAGAGATGTCCACCATTTCAGCTCATGATCTGGCCAGAGAGATTCACTCCAACCAGGTACAGTACTCCACCACAATCTCCACTCTGTTGTACGAACACTACTTCTCCATCTGCCTTCTCTCTACAAATTTCATTGTAACTTCAAAACAGACTACTTTCACTGATTGGTCTACTTTCTTCCCTCTCTCCCTCCCTCAGAGCTGGCTCGGACGTGTGTCCTGATCCACTGCATGGCTGCACTGCAAGAATACCCTAAACCCCACCTTTGGTACAAAGGTCATCTTCTACATCAGCAATCCTGCCGACACTGAAGTGACAGTGCAGGTAAGACAGACCTGACGTCAAAAAATGCAGCTACAACAAAATCAATGTTAACTGTCCTGAAGAATGTTCCAGAAATCCGTCTGTTTTCATGTCGCAATCCCCCAATAAGTGGGTGGCATTACTCCCTTAATACACATTGCACATCAACTTAGGGAGCAAGCACAATCATAGTTAACAAAAGTTTGACTCCAACAATTGCAGACGTCGCACAACTATCATGCGCAATCATTAGTTTGACTCCATGAAAACCAAAAAGCATCCCTGAAGCTGTAGCTGAGGCAGGGAGAGGGTGTGTAGCTATTGACTGTCTCTCTGTGTGTGTGACTGTGTGTCTGCAGGTGTGGAACCACAATCTGGTGGTGGACACCTTCCTGGGTCAGATGTCAGTCCCAATACCAGGAGATGGGGAGTCTCGCAGCTCCTCTGAGAGGTCTGGGGAAAAACCAAGTTCACAGCTTCTTGTTGTTCTGTCCCATTTGTCACATGGAAGGAATACGAGTGTGACCTGGTGTATGAAAGACAAAAGAAATGCCTGTTCTCTCAACTTAGAATTCCGAGAGCCGTAATTGTGATTCGATCTTCTTTGTGTGTGTACTTTAATTGGGCACATTGCTAGCTTACTCGGATGTAACCAATTGTCGGCTCCCAACAGATTTGTGCAATTTTACCGTAAAAAGGCATACGTTTTTGACGTTTTGTGTGTGTGTGTGTGTTGTGTCTGCACAGACTGAAGGGGAGAGGGAGGCAGTCCTCCGCACCAACTCAGGGAACTCTCTCCATCCGAGTCGACTGCTCCACTGACCTCTTCTCCTCGTAATGATGAACTAGCAGTAGTTTCAACTAGTCGTGTGACAAGTGGAAGTATAATATACATTTTGTCCGTACAAAATTATGCATGTTCCTGTATTATATCTATGTACAACATTACTAATGTCCTAAGTTTATTTTTGGCTTGCTCTGGTTTTAGTGAACTCTTCAGTTTCCAAAGTACCACTAGTCTTTTCAGCTGTTGGTGTGGAGATTCCAGTGATGATAAAGTGGTTCACAGAAATGCCCACACTAACCTGAAAGTCTTTCTTTATGTCCAGTGAAAGGTTTAACAACAGTACTCATCTCCCTTTCTTCGTCACTTGAATCAGCTATAAAATTATGAGAAAAACCACACAAACCACATAGACCAAATTATTATCATAAACCAGTAGATAAATGGAAACTAACTAGGTGACTGTGAGACAGACGATCCTGACATCATCTTCTCCGTCTCCTCTGAGAGTATCATCTTCTTATAAAGTGGTCCTGACAATGCACCGGCTGTTTGTATTGAGAAAGATAATATGTATTATATTAAGTTTTCTTTGTTATTGCCACACACATCTACTCACAAAAACTTGAAAGCTGGGAACCTCGAGATGCCTGAGTAGCAATTTCATAAGTAATTATACAGCATTTCATCACTCAAGTAAGCTCACCTTTGAAAGCCTAAGTTTGTCACAATGAATGATAAAACGTGTTCTTTTCATCAGAGGACGCATCGGAGGGAGCATTTCTTGTGTCTCAGTGTGTTTCCGTTTTTGAAGCTGTAACAGTAATGACACTCCCTCTTCTCCTAGTGACTCATCACAAATCAGCCACAGCTCCTCTAGTGATGAGTTATTCTCTAGACCTACACACAATCCTCTCACTCCATCATCTCCTAGTGCATTCAATGACAAGTCCAGATGTCTCAGAGTCTTGTTTCTCTCTAATGCTGCACCTAACTCCACACCTCCACTGCTGCCAATACCACACCTGGCAAGATTCAGTCTCTCTAGTGAACTGTTTGTCTTTAGCATTGTTGCCACGGCAACAGCACCTTCTGATCCAATCTGGTTGAAATTCAAGTCCAACTCTCTCAGTGTATGGTTGTCACTCAGTCCACTCACTACTTCTCCTACTCCATCACTAGTCAGACTACACCAACTGAGGTCCAACTTCTCTATCTGATAGTGTATTGTGTGTCTCAGTAGCTGTCCCAGACACACACAGTAAGATGTAGTCAAGTGACAGTCACTCATGTTCAGTCTCCTCATTGAGCTGTTGGCACTCAGAGCCTTACACATTGAGTCAATACTCTCAACTGATATCTCATTCCTTCCAATTCAAAGTTCCTCCAGACTTGTGGTGGAGTGAATATAGCTTGATAGACATTGGAAGTCAGCGTCACTGATACCAGTTCTCCTCATATTCAGTTCTCTCAGTTTGCTGCTGTGTAGAGATGACACCAGCTGGACAGCACCTCCACATCCAATACCTGGGTTATACCTCAGGTCCAGGTCCTCAAGACATGGCATCCTCTGAACACCTTCAGCTAGCAACTCACACCCTCTTCTGTCCAGCTTGTTCAGGGAGAGATTCAGGTGTTTGACATGTGGTAGTAATGAGTTAGGAATAGTCAGAAAATGTCCTACACCTTCAGCTGTGATGGACCCACGTTTGAATGAAGCTGAAACGAAATGACTAGAGATGCCAGTCTCAGGCAGTTGATGATTGCAGCCTTTACTGAGAAACTCCATTGCCACATCATCAATCGAGTGGAGGAAAATGTTCCATGTACAGTTGGAGTGAGCTAGACAGTATCCTGCTGCAAAGTAGTCTGTGGTAGTTGCAGAGAAGGACAGGCTCAGTATTTTCCAACCAGAGCCCAGGACACTTGTAAGGAAAGACTGGTTCTGGGACTCATACAACCACCTATACATGGTGGTGTCATCTTTCCTCAGCAGATCTGAGAGAAAGTCTACTGGAAATGGCTCTAGCTTAGTGATCCCTGCCAGGAACTGGAATGTTGTTTTATATTGTGTTGCCTCATAATAGGACCTGCCATATCTAGCCTCAACCATTCTCAGCCACTTTGTGTCCATGATAGTCATCAGTTGCTGAGGCGGTAGATGTGAGAGGTGAAGAGCTGCAAGGTACTCCTGGACTGTGTAGTGCAGGAAATTGTAGGAGACTCTGTCTTCTCCCTCGTCGTAAACCTGAGGGACAGTCTGCAGGAGACCCAGGGTGGACACTCCTTCAGGAAGACTGGAGAATACTATCATCTGCTGGGACACTCCTTCGTAAGCCAGGCCACACAGTCGCTGCAAGTCCCCAAGCACTCTCTCTGGTAGATCGGCCAGTGTCTTCACTTTGATGTTCATGTGGCAGTACTCCAGGTGGTCTGAGAGGTGTTGTTCCAGTCTCATGAGGACGAAGGCAGAGTAGAGTCCAGTGACGGTGGTCGGAGGATTGTGTGGGGTAGACTTGAACACTTGTTCTACAATGGCTGCACTGACTGGGGTGTACATGGCTGCACGTATCACGGGATTGGACTCAATGAACTCCGAAAAGTCGAATCCCGAATCAGAGCTTGTCTGAGATTGGATGGCAACAATCATTGCTGTGATTTCATTCTCAACTTCCTCCTTTGCCAGTGCCAGTAGCTCCGTGTGCTGTGATAGTCTGTCTCCCACTGTCTTAAGCAGACCTCCAGTGGCCCATGGTCGGCTTGTGATGAAGATGGTGGCAGCAGGTAGCTGGATGCCTCGGATCAGTTCAGTAAAGAGAGAGTCTGACCTCAGATCACCAGGCAACTCGTCCCAGGCCTCAAGCCAAATCAGACATCCTGCACCACCACTCGCTGCAACTCTTCTGCTCACTTCCTCTCTCACTTGTCCTCTGCTGTGTCGGAAGAGGCCGGGGAGGGAGCTGATTTGTCTGATGTTGCTGTCTCTGAGGGGCAGCAATAGCACAATGGAGTAGGCCTGCAGCAGCTTGCCCTCTGCCCACTGCCGACACTGGTGCCAGGCAAACGTGGTCTTGCCGACTCCCGGAGCCCCTTCTATCAGGACCACCTGTGGCCGAGAGCCGTCCCCCATCACTCCCAGCTGACTCAACTCCATGGCCGTCTTCTTGTAGACCACGTCGTCCATGTCTCCTCGCAGGCTCTCTCTAGTGAACCTGTCCATGTCTGATGGGGAGAGGCTCTGTTTCTCAATCCTGGCCAGACGGAATGGGAGCAGGGGTTTGGGTTTGGAGTCAGAGAGAGGCGTGAGGGGGCTCCTGGATGTGTACAGCTGCTTCAAGAGAGTGGTGTACTGCAGTAGTGGAGCCTCATAGCAGACTACACCATCCACTGTAATGGTCTCTATCTCCATGTCTGCAAACTCCTTCAGCTCAGTTTCCCTTACAACATCCTTCAAATATTCCACTAGGGAAGGCGGAATTGAGAACGTCATTTCCAAACATCCTTTGCTTGCTTTTGTGAGGAACAATGCGAAGTTTGGAAGTAGCAGTTTTGTAGCCAGTTTTCCCTTCAAGTTGTCCAGATCAGCTAGTGTGCATGTCTCCCAGTCCTTGTGACTCTTTACTACAAATTCTTTGAGTTCTTTTGCTGGAGGATCTTGTTGTATCATTGGCCAGCACTGAACGAAATCACAAAGTCGGGTTTGCCTGAAGAAAGCGTATAATTTGTCACTGTATTTATCCATTCTTATTTGCAGGGCTCTGTTCTTGAATTTGGTCAAAATGTGTTGCAGAATCGTGTGATTGAGGAAGTTGAAGTACTCGTTTCAGCTCCACCCAAATGTCTGTGACTGTCATCTTTTTGCGAATCATCTTCTTCATGTAGTCCATGTGGCATTCCTTGTCCCTGATCTTGAATGACGTCAGTTTGACTTTGAAGACATCCACTGGCTGTGTCTTGACTGACTCGTACACATCATCTTTCAGTGCTTCAAACTCATTCTCAAGTTCTTCCATTCGAGACTCTATTTCTTCTGTGGTGAGGAAGCGTTGCTTGTCCACAGGATCAGTGGCAGGGTCCTGACTCAAGTAGGTCTGTCTGACACGTTGAGCTACAGCTGGTCTGTCTACGGCAGGAGAGGAGAGAGCATCCACCACTCTCTGCCAGGTGGGAGGAGAGGGAACTTCTTTGATAAGCCAGTCTGATAACATTTGTCGTAAGCAAGTGTCGGGATTCTTCTGGTACTGACTCCGAATAGCATCAAGATCAGGTTTTGTCATTCTCAGTTGAACTCCGAGATCATACCACTTGGCCCTCACTTCATGCAGTTCGTTCACAAGAGTTGCAAGAGTTAATGTGTCTGTGAACAAATGCAGTACATTCTCAACATATCTTTAAACTTGAATGTGTGCTACTTACCAGGGCCAGGGTTTCGTTCAACATCTCCAGCCATCATGGCCCCCATCACTCCCAGCTGACTCAACTCCATGGTCGTCTTCTTGTAGACCACGTCGTCCATGTCTCCTCGCAGGCTCTCTCTAGTGAACCTGTCCATGTCTGATGTGGAGAGGCTCTGTTTCTCAATCCTGGCCAGACGGAATGGGAGCAGGGGTTTTGGTTTGGAGTCAGGGAGAGGCTGGAGGGGACTCCTGGATGTGTACAGCTGCTTTGAGAGCGTGGTGTACTTCAGTAGTGGAGCCTCATAGCAGACAACACCATCCACTGTAATGGTCTCTATCTCCATGTCTGCAAACTCCTTCAGCTCAGTTCCTTTGATTACTGTCTGCAACTGAGGAGCCACTAAGGCAGGTACAGAGAAGGTTACACTGACACAGCCTGGACCCGCATCTCTCAGGAGAACTGCAAACGTTGGGAGAAAGAGTTTTCTAGCCAGACTCTTCTCCAGGAGGTCCAGATCATGCAGCGTACATGTGTTCCAGTCCATTTTGTGTTTGACGACAAAGTCACAGAGTTGGTCGACTGGAGGAGTCTTTCCTCTCACAGGCCAGCAGTCCAGGAAGTCACACAGTCTCGTCTCCTCAAAGAATTTCTCCATTTCTGACTCGTAGTCCCCCATTTCCCTCTGGAGATTGTCATCACTGAAGTTGAATAGAATGTGCTGCAGGATCTCGTAGTTCAGAAAGTTTAAGTATGGACTCAGCTTGACCCAAACTTCCAGGACCGTCTTCTTGTCTTGTGTGATTTCTGTGAGAATTGGTACGTGGTGTTCTTGTCCATTCACATCCATTGCTAAAAGACCAGCTATAAAGATGTCGACTGGTTCATCCCTGACTAGTCTGTAGACACCTATACGCAATTTAGCAAAAGCCCTTTCCAAGTTTACTATTTTTGCTTTCAGGGTTTCATATGGTTTTCTGGAGGAATCTAAATTAAATAACACAAATTGTTACAATGAAATCTCTACCATGGTTACTGTACTGAATACCTGGAGCAAGTGTTGGGTTAGGTTTGCAATAAACCTGTTTAAGACGTTCTGCAGCACTTTGTTTCCCAATGGCAGGAGATGAGAGAGCATCCACCACTTTCTGCCAGGTGGGATCAATCTTCGAGAGCCAGGCACACAACATCTGCAGCAGACAGTCATCAGGATTTTTCATGTACTGAGATTGAATGGCATTAAGATCCGACGGCTTCATGTTCAACTGCACTCCGAGATGATACCACTTGTCTCTGAATTCATGAAGTTCATTTACTAGTGTTGCAAGATCATCCGTGGTTAGGGTATCTGCACATTAAACGATCACTAATGAATAAGTTGGCATACTAATGTGTGGTACTTACCAGGGCCAGGGTTTCGTTCCACATCTCCAGCCATCATGAGCAGCATCTGATTCACAAACACTATCATTGTCACCTCACTCAGACCAGGCCTCTTTCTGTTAGAGAACAGCAGAGACATTAGGTAGCCCACACCCTCTGCCACTGTCTTCTTGCTGCACTTCCTGTACACCAGCCATGCCCAGCACTGGAGACACCTCTTCCACAATGACAGAGACTGTCCCACATACAACAGAGCCTCACACACACAAACACAGACACACTTCATCAGTTCCTTGACAGTTTCAAGAACGACATTGATGACTCTTTCTGTCCTTTCATCTGACGAAGGTTTGCCTGCAATTCAAGTAGAGGGTAGTGAAGATAGAAACTATATGAAAAACACAGACTCACAATTGTTGCTGTGGTGCCAGAGATGTTTCCCAGAGAGTGAGAGTTGTGTGAGAGGTGGTAGGAGTATCATGGAGCACACTTGTACTGGACCAAACACTGCTCTGGTCCACACACAATCTGAGCCAACTGCCTCCTCTGAGGTTGAACCGGAACGCCATTCACCACTGCCAGCTCCACTGGTATCTGATAGAGAAAAGGAGAGAGACACACATCAAACACACTCCTCATTGTCTGTAGTCAGTTTTCCCCACTGACCGTGATAGTGGAGTTGGAGTATGTGTCCACACAGTAGGATCAGGAATTGAGACACAAGTGACGTGGCCAGCACAGCACTGGGCCTCACTCTCATTGTCCGCACCCGAGTCTTTCCCCTGCTAGCCGACTGACAGACACGCTCACTGCCTTCCTTCACCATCTCTTCCGTCTTCTCCTGCGCCTGCTCCAGACCAGACCGGACAAGCTGTGCTATGGTCACCAACAGAAACACACATCCTTTGTAGGCCACAGGATCACTGGCCTTCAGCCACTTGTTCCAGTGCGGACCAATGGGGCTCCGTGGCTTGGGAGCTGCAGACCTAGCCATTGCCCCTACAGCTGCCCTCCACTGTTCCACACTCACTGGCATGACTCTCAGTGGGGGAGTGGAGGTTTTGTTCCAGTAAAAGACAAGATCAGCTGATGTTCAGAGAAAGAGGAGGGAAGAATGTGGCGGAAAGGTTTGTTGAAGATTTGAAGTGAAAGTAAATGTTTCGATCAAGAGTGGTGAGCTTCGAAATAAGTTTAAGGGAGAGAGAAGTTCAGACTGGGGTGCGACGTGGAAAAGGTTGAAATGTGTTTGGAGCCGGACGAAAGAAGCGAGGGGTTGTTTTTAAAACTCGGTTCAGTATCGAAATTACTGTTGGGAGAGAATATTATAATAATAATAAGAAGAATTGGATTAGTGTGTTGTCGAATGTAGCCCATCACCCAGTAACTACAACCGAGTTGAACCAGATTGGTGTATAGGAACTGATGATGCTCTATTCCAGGATCTGCTCACATAATGATACCAATTCTTGTGTGACGTGAATACTTATCGATATTCACGACACATTATAGTGTATAATATTAGACAAATGTAGTATGCTGCAACATGTCATGAATATTGATAAGAATTCACGTCACAAGAATTGGTATCATTATGAATATTTCACTACCAACATTTCATCATCGTCATTAGCAGACATTGTTAGGTACACACCTAATATGGGAGTCATAAAAACTACACCCTCACAACTAAAGCCAAGGAGCTTTACACACCTAACTATGTATAGTTCATCTGACAAAAAATGTTCGTTCGTGATTTTTGTGAAAACTAGGATTTATTATCAGATGCTCAATAATAATGGGGAGAAAAGATGTAGTTTGGGTTGGTTCAGTAGAATATAATAATCTCAGTTTGTTATGGGATCGTAGGGTGTTCTTGACGAAACAAAAACCCCGCCAAAACCTTACTCAACACCATTTGATCCTAATTTTGATAGAACCAATTAGATTGCTTGCTGGTGATGTAATATACTGACGAAATTGGGTTTGACTAATGAAAGCACCCATAATGCCCTACGCGGGTTGTGATAGGGTTTAATATCAACAATCCAGACAGTCTTCAATAGTTGCAAACCGCACACAGATAGTAAACAACGTAGTGCGGAGAGAACTTCTCCCATAATTCATAAGTCCAGGGTGGGTGTTGAATGGACATGCTTTTCCCAGATGATGGAGCTTCTGGGCACGACAGTGAACTAGATTATTGCGGTAGCTATGTACGAACGAAGGTGAATGCACTAGTTACTCGATCGGACAGCAGTCTAGTCTCCCAGCCATCGGCCCCGCAGAGCAGGTAAAAACGGGCGTGGCGCGCACCGTTCCGTTTTCTTTGCTCTCTCCGTTAATCTCTCTAGCTCATACAGTTTAATTTTGATGTTTTAATGCTTCTATAGTGTTCAGTAACTTTGCACAGACCCAAACAAATGGAAAATACAACTCACCGCAAACAAGAAAGGGCGCGGCGGTGCTTTTCTTGCGTAAAGAGATTCAATACGCATGCGTCTACAAATTACGTAATCCATGACAATTTTTTTTATGGCTGACCGTAACAAATCGGGCAGTGTGGTAGTGTAGAGGCGACACGGAGCTAAAAGAGATCTTTCACTGCTGGGAGCGAGGCTGATTCATGAGCAGAAGACCCGAGGAGGTAGGTGCAGTAGCGTGAGAGCTGTCGAGCGTCAGGCCTTACCTCTGCTCGGCACTGGGAGGAGAGAGAGAGCCCCAGTTAGTCGCGCTAGGTGGTAGGGTCTCGCTAGAGCTGGTGGGGAACTGGTGTATGGTGCACGGTCGTTGGTTGCGCGGCCTCTTCCTCTACCTTCTCTCTCGTCAGTGGCTGTCGTCCCGGTGCGTTGCATGTGTTGAGTGTGGAGGTTGACAAGCCACGCCCACGTACAGGTTTCACTAACTGGGAAGACAGAGAATGCAGCGCTATAGCAAGAATTGTCTACGGTGTAGTTGGATTGTTAGCTTTCCCTTAGCCTTGCACCCTCATTGCTGTTCTACATGCTACCGGCTCTTTCTTCCTTGGAAAAGAGAGTTGTCCATGGTGTGACCTTGTTGATGTTTACGTGTATACTCTTCCATGCTCTAGCTCAGCCTTACCCTTTCTCCCTCTCTCTCCCTCCCTGTAATCTCCCTCTAGAGGTTGCATGATTGAGAGACAGAGAGAGATGGCAAGTGAAGACGGAGAGATGTCCACCATTTCAGCTCATGATCTGGCCAGAGAGATACACTCCAACCAGGTACTGTACTCCACCACAATCTCCACTCATGTACCAATGCATCTGCCTTCTCTCAACCAGAGTCACCAGTAGAACCTCACTTATCCAGACTTTACTGTTAATTGAAAGTGGTTGCACGCGTGCTATTACATACACAGAGATGCCTAAATTGTATGATTTTGTGTTAAGATGCGTGTGATTCATTTTCATGCCTGGCATTAGAACCCCAAGGAAGTGGCTTGGTGTAAATATTTCCGACTTGTTAACATTTTGCTCCCCAAGCCACCATACCCTCTATCCCCTATGTTGTAATGTAGTCAATGACCATGCTAATGTGTTCCTCCCATGTCACAGGACTGCGTGGTGTTGTTGGACTGCAGACCTGTCTTCTCCTTCAGTTCCTGCCACATCTCGGGGGCCGTCAACATCAATCTCGCCTCCGTCATGAGGAAGAGGTTCATGGCCGGGAAGATTGGTCTCCCTGACCTCATATCATCTCCCCACTGCAAGACTCTGCTCCAGGTGACCTCCACATTTACATAGTACACCACTATACACACATGTCCGGTAATACCAACTAATGTATGATTCATGTGAAATTTTAAAGTGGTTTTGTGACTAAATACAGTACAATCATTTGTTTTCCAACACTTTTCTATCTATCTAATCTATGTACTGTGTGTATGTATGTGTGTGTGTTTTTTCCTTTCACTGACAGTTCCCATAGTAAACTGACAGCCTCCCTATACATACGTACACAATTGACAGTACAGGTGTGTATGTGTGAGTACTAGTGTGGTTAGTTGTGAGTAACTGGACCTTCAATTCACCATCTGGGTTTTGGTAGGGAGACTACATATTATGTACTGCAGATCTTACTCCCAATGAACATTTTACAGTACTGTTGTCAGTCCCAGTATAAGAAGTGCCTCCCGATAGAGAAAGGCTATATTAATGATATCTCTCTCTCTCTCTCTCTCTCAGAACGGAGGCTCGGGGAAGGTGGTGGTATACGATGAGTCCACAACTGACCCAAACTCTCTCTCCTCAAACACCACCGCCCACCTCGTCATTATGGCTCTCAGCAAGATGGGCAACACTCCACTACTACTCAAAGGTCTCTCTCTCCTCCCTTCTTCTCTCCTTTCTTGGTGTTTTTTGTTCAAGCATCGAAACCCAGGTTTTGGACACATAAATGGGAAAGCCTGGGTTCCAAAGCTTAGCATTTGTGTCAATGTCCCACATCGCTGTTCCTCTCCTCTTCCTTCTTCTCTTTCTCCTCTTTTCCTGCCTCAACCATTTCTCTTTCCTCTCTCCCCCCCTTTCTGTTTTATTTTGCTAACACATTTACTTTCTCTGTGCCCTCTCCCCCCTTTATCTTCCCTTTCTCTTTCTTTGTTAATACTTCATTTTTACTCCAAGTTTCCCCATTTGTCTATTGTTGTGTTGGGGTGTGTACTGCAGGAGGTATCTGTGAGTTTGGGGTACTCCACCCCAGTCTGTGTGAGGTCAGTGTTACTCCAGTACAGAGGGCCATCTCTGCTGGACCTAGAGCCACCACTCCAGGTAAAGAGAGGGGAGGGAGGGAGGGAGGGAGAGGGGGGAGGGAGTATAATATGTGTGTGTGTTGTAAGAAAGTGTTGGTTGAGTAACCAGGTCTTTTGGGATTTCTTTTTCACTGGAAATTGTTTCTGTACATTGCCTGCAGTAGTATGTACATGTATGTAGTACTCTTCACTCCATTGTTTCAGCTACAGTTGTGATGTACAGATACACAATTCTCTTACCTACTATGACATAATCCCCTGTATGTACATGTATAAACATATATTGTATAATACACAATATTGTGGCTATGTATTGTGAGAGTTTCAAGTCGAGCACGGTTGACCTTTGACCTGCCGTGTCGTGACACTCGAGACATCTCTGATTGGCCACGCCCCTTTCCCCACTGACCCCTGACCTTTGTACCCTCTGTCAGATTGTGACCTCGGAGCCAGAGTGGTGAGTGAGGGATGAGGAAAATGAGCCGAAGGTGAGCTCTGCAATCTGATTGGTCGACTGGTCTCCAGCGGAGCACACGTCACTCTGTACTGTGTTTTGATGCTCGAGACTGTTGCCATGGATACTGTCACATGACGTTGTGCAATGTCTATCAAATTTTTGTTCTGTGGTACTTTTGTTGAGAGAGAAACCAACATTTACTGTCTGGAAAGATCTGTTCACGGCATGTCATTTGTGTCTACTGACAATTCCTGTGGGAGGTTTTTCTGCTCAATTATTGTGTTATTTAGAACCTCTTGGGGTGAAGAACGAGACAACCGCTGATTTACATTCTTCTTTCTCCTCTCTCCCTCTCTCCATCTCTCCCTCTGTCTCCTCAGGTCAGAGGGACCAGGCTCTAGACTGGAAGACTGCTCCTCCTGTCTTTATTCTCTCTTTCCTGGTCCTGGGAAGCCAGAAAGACGCACACTGCAAACAGGTTATCTTGTATATACATGTGTATGTATGCACACATTCCTGTCAACCATTCAGAAATCCTTCCTACTGCGAATATGTGTGTGTATGACAATTTTGAAAAGGCACCAATCCACCATTGCCTGGCTATGCAGTCAAGGTGTGGCTACAGTACAAAGTTAGTGCTGCTGATGAGATATCTACATACGTAGTACATGTATGCATATCAAGTACTGTAGTCCTACATAGCAAGTAGTCATTTGGTACGAAACCTCAGTCGGTGATCTAAGTTTTGGAGTTAAGGAGCGTCGTGCCTGCCAACCCTTAAAGGGAATGTATCCTAGAACTGTTTCTGAAAACGTAAACATACAACTACACATTCTTCCACTGGGCACTATTTGTCTTTTTGCAACATTTCTATGAGTTTAGCCCTTATGTATATGTACCTATTGCCACATTCTGACACTCTCCCCTCCCCTCCCCCTGTCTTTGTCACTGCAGCAGGTACTACAGGAGTTTGGAGTGAAGTACATTCTCAACGTGACGACAAAGTGTCCCAACTACCACGAGGAGGACAAGGAGTTTGAGTACAAGAGAATAGCAGTCACTGACACCGGGACACAGAAACTCTCCAACACTTTAGAGAGGCCTTTGAGTTTATTGGTGAGCGTCTGAGGGAGGGAGGGATGGGAGGGAGTGGGTGTGGGTAAAGCCTGCATTGCATCGAGCTCTTATATAAGTATGTGCATCAGTGTTGTTAAAATTTTACGTATACTTGGAAAAACAAACGAATAATAATGTATTTGAGCAAAAGAATCACCTTTTGCTGTGATATAATACTTACAACAAAGATTGTTCCGCTCTCACACCAAACTATACTGGAAGATGCCAGCAACAAGTGTGTTGAAATGAGCCACTGAGTGCACAGGTGACGCAATACCACGTAACTCTGAAACTGAATCTTCAAATGCTTGTGAATCTTAAAACAAAATTGTTGTGACACGCTTGTGCTTACAAACCATGCTCTTGGGCTGTGTGAGCAAGCCCTCGTAATCATGGTGGCTTTATTGCGCAACTATTACGTAATTGTAGGGAGAGTTACTGTATGTAGCTGATTGCTTGTAAGGTGTTTATCTGCAAGTCTGCCTAACTAAAGATATCTAGAGTAGTATATATACAAAAGGCACTACAATAAAGGCCGCCCACATGGAAACATTTGCATGGCGGCAGAGATAGCTGAGACCCAAGTTCGGGAGGTCCGCTTGCCCTATCTGGCAATCTGTCACAAGAAACACATTTCATTGTGTAATTTCAAAACAGACTACTTTCACCGATTGGTTTACTTCTTCCCTCTCTCCCTCCCTCAGAGCTGGCTCGGAAGGTGGACTCGTGTGTCCTGATCCACTGCATGGCTGGCATATCTCGCAGCGTCACGCTCACCATAGCCTACCTCATGAGCCACTTTGGCCTCCCCATGACCTCCGCCTACCAGTACGTGAAGGAGCGACGTCCGGCCATATCCCCGAACCTCAACTTCATGGGTCAGCTGGTGGAGTTTGAGAACTGCTCCTCCACGCACCCAGAGGGAGAGGGAGACGGGCTGCCTCTCAGATTAGAGGATTTCGCTCCATCTCTGGAGCAGCAGGAGATGTCTGAGCTAATGAAGGTCTGACTGTCTATCTCTCTTTCTCAGTGAATTTGCATTCTGTCGTGGTTTCAAGTTAGTCCCACCCAGTGGAGCTTTTATCCAAAGTGAATATTGTTGCTTGCACTTTCCTTGTTTCATACTTGGCACCAGTGGAATATATAGAAGACTTGTGTGTGGTGCATACGTCAAGTACAGTTCACAGGAAATTGCTATAGACCATTGTGTCAACTATGCAGCTACAGTAGTAGATATGAATACAGGTATATAGAACTGAGATGATGTATTATGGGCTGCATATTATAACAATACTCGTTGGTAGAACGCTACCCGAGTGTCGTGGGTTCGAACCCCACCCAGGGCAGCTCTTCTTTTCCAGGAAAATGAATCGCTGCCCTGGGTGGGATTTGAACCCACGACGCTCTGCAGTCTAGGCGAGCATTCTACCAACTGAGCTACCAGGGCAACTCAGCTGGTAGGGGTATCGGTCATGCATTATTGAGTACATTGGTAAAATGTGAGTACATTGGTAAGTGTCTGTAATACACGACCAGGTCAGGTCTACCTGTAGTGGAGGCTCCAGTAAGGAGAGCACACCAGAGGCCACCAGAAACACCCCAGAGGCCGGAGTCAAACCCAGCAGTGAGGGTCCAAGGTTCACCCTCAAGCCACTCACATCCAACAAGAGGAAGAAGAAGAGAGTTTCCCCACGCACGTCGCCACGGATACTGACAGACGAGGCAGCGTACCTGAGTCCCAAGAAGCAGGGAGGGGGGAGGGAGGGGGAGGGAGGTGGTGTGGACACGCAGCCAGCTATCAATTCTGTGTCGGTGGTCAAGAGTCTGGGAGGAACAGCTCCCACCGTGCTGAGTCAGCTACGAAGAGGCAGCGTGGAACAGGCCATCAAGAGCTTTGAAAAACTCCATACAACTGACTAAACCTTTCCTGACTGGAATTATTCACCTTCTCCTCCCCACATCCTCCTCTATTTTACCCTCCACTATTTAACTATATATAAGCCACCCTACTTAGAGCCTCACTATGTATATCAGTACATCTGACTCCACTTTTGTTCATCTCCGATTTTTCTCCTTTCTCTACTGTATACTCGCTCACCCTTATCAAAATGGTATCTCACTTCAGTCCATTTCCTTCTGACTAACTCTTTCCTTGTCGCTATACGGTTGCACCTACCAAATTAAATTTCACAGCTTATGCACCACTAATACCCATATTATTTACCCTTCTCAGTTTCTCTGTAATGTCTGTCTTTCTGTGTAGTTTCACTTCTCCTAGAATTATGTCCCCACATGTTATTCAGTGATCTAGTTTGTCACCCATACGTACATACATGCCTAATGTTTTATACTTCTCGCCTGTAACTAACCTCTTGTGTCGTAATCCATCTTTTTTTGTCTTCTGTTTTGTTCTTCCTCTTGTGCTTCGACCCCACAATGTCATTGTGTGCAAGTGATTTTATAATTATAGATATTAAACTTTTTCAGTGGCTCATGTCATAAGTACGTTTTTCAGCATCATGTGCCGTTTTACAATTAATGATCGAAGTAACACAAGTAGTGCTTACTTGTGTGCCATTCATGATATGATGTGGGCAACTTGTATCTCCACGAATAATACATCACTCGATCTAAACGCTGACGGCGCAGGGCGCATGCGCAGTCAGCAGTTTCCGGAAGACGGCTCAGCGCGCCGCGCCATACGAGCGGCAGCGGGGTGCACAGTGTAAATCAAATTCTTTGCGTATTAGAACGATAGGGAAGTAATGCGGAGTAATTCGGATGCGGAAGTTTCCGGAAGACGGCTCAGCGCGCCGCGCCATACGAGCGGCAGCGGGGTGTGCACAGAGTAAATCAAATTCTTTGCGTATTAGAACGATAGGGAAGTAATGCGGAATCGGAAACTCCGTTGCATGTAAAGTGCGATGGAGGTGAAGAAAGTCGGCGACTATTTGGACGGGAACAAGTTCGACAAGCCGTTCGAGGTATGCAACGCCGTCGGCTCTACTAAATCACTCGGTGCACCTAGCAGAGCAAAGTTTTGGGAACAGAGCACGGGCTGCGACTTCAGCAAACGAAAATGCGGAATATTAGGCTGCGGCGCTAATGCTCAACTAGGAGGCCTCATGTGGATCAAGCGACGTTGGAAATTCTGCTTCATCATGCCCATCTGCCGGCAGCACGGTAACCTCGACTATCCGAACTACGCGCAAACTAACAAAGACATTCGTCCTGGTAGCCTGCGAGCTAACTGATGACGATGCAGCGGCGTCCAACTGCCATGGAATGGAGGTTGGTGACTATTTCTACGGTCAGTTCGAAGTAAGCAATGTAGTTGGCTCCACCGAAGACGGTGGGAGCAAGGCCAAGTTCTGGAGCGACCACACCCCTCGAGATTTCTACAAGCAAAAGTGTGGGATACTGGGTTGCGGCAGTGATGCTGAAGTTGGCGGTCACATGTGGATCAAACGACTCTCGAAGTTTTGTTTCATTCTGCCAATCTGCAAGAAGCATAACTCCAGCCCAGACCTCCACTACCCTAAGTTTATGTCAACCAAAGGAGGTGTTTGCCTTGTCGCCCGCAATATAACAGAAGGAATGCGTGAATAGATGAGCATCACAGTGGACAATTTTTTGTAGTTGTTAGCTATACAGAATTTAAGAGTGATAAGTTATATTAAAATACCCAATTCTTTTTCTCCATAATGAAGCGATTGCAATCTTCCGCACTTACAATAATTTTACTATAGTCAAATTAAAGTGGTATGTGGAGTATTCAATTTGCTACACAAAATAGCATACACAGCAGTTGGGATCATGGAGCAGCACAAAGACACAAACCTCTCTGAGTTGTATAGCATTGTGGAGCACTTTATGCACTCTTATTATACAAAATATAGACAAACATAATTGATTTTTGTGTCAGCCAGATCATATCGTTTCCTACTCTTTTTTTGCTTTCCTTCTTCCTTAATGGAAAGACAGCAATTTGTAGGAATTTTTGGTGATAACTACTCCACATAAATCGATAGCCTTTTACCACTAGTTTCTACAAGTGCAGAGCTACACGGAGCAGTAGATACATCAATTACATGTATTATGAGTCATATTAGCACATTGAGAACTTGTGAGTCAAGCACAGGCACACAGCCATAGTTACAGTATATACCAACTGTTTGTGACATTGAAATCTCTAGAAGGAGAAGAGAGTTGGAGGGAGCCACAGAGAGTGGGAGATCAGTTCAGAAGACTGCTGGCTATGATCCTCTTCATTATCTCACTTGTTCCTGAGCAACATCACACACAGAAGATGGACAGGTTACTTCTTCATGTAACGGGTATTGGAGTGATGTGATAGTAGTATATACAGTACGTAGGTATATCTGGCACTATAATAACTCTAAATAAAGGACACCTCTGTAATCTCTCTTCATGTTCCTAGTGTGCCCTTTATACAGAGGTTTAACCCTCGGCGAGCATGCGCAGCGAGGGTGGTCTGTCTGTCTGTCACCCAATCCATCATTCACCTCTACTTTACTGTCCCTCTGCTAATGAGGGTGTCAAAGACTGCATTTTTTATAGGAACACCAGTGGAAGAACATATCAGCAAACCATACTAATAAAATGGACAGTCATAGAAGTATGGAATAGTACTGTAAACCTTCTTTCTGCACCGCACCTCAGTCTACCTACCTAGCTTCACCAATCTTGAAGGCACAAGAAGTCACAGCGAAGGGTGTGTATTGACTCCCGCATGCTACTGTAGCTAGCCAGTGTCAGACTCTCCGTGAGATACTAGCGGGAGATCGCGGGTAAACGCAGACTAATAGGCCCAGTCCATCAGAATATCACAATGACTTTCTGCAGCAATAATAATGCAGGGGCTTACCCTCTAGAATTGTGTGAACTCTTGCGTCCCTCATGTACTGCTGGACCGGGTAATCCTTCAGGTAACCATAGCCACCGTGCAGTTGTAGGGCTTTGTTTGTGATGTCGTAGCACGTCTCCGTGGCGACGAGCTTTGCCATGGCACAGAGCTGGGGGGCGTGGGAGTGGGCGGAGTCAAGGGACCTCGCTGCGTGTCGCACCATTAGTCTGGAGGAGAGGAGCCCAGCTGCCATGTCTGCCAGTGTGAACCTCAGGTGCTGAGGGAGGGGGAGGGGGAATTGTAACAGCAGTTTTTGGATCGTGAGGCAACCCAAAGACACTAAAACTCTATATTGACAGCAAAGTCAGCAATTTCAGTGAGTAACAAGGAATATAGCAGTAAATATACTGAGAGATGACACTTGTTTTGAAATTCCAATCAAGCGAGTTTGAATTAGACAGCATTATTAAACTTTGCTGGTTCCTAAATACAGTTTGTGCAAAGAAAAGTTATCGGATGGCTAATAAATCGCAATTGTCATACTGGCTACTGAGTGCTATAATAGCAGAGTGTATGTAAAGAGAGAGAGTAAGGAGAGGAAGGAGAGGAGGAGGAAGATACCTGAAACTGGGAAAGTTTCTGTCCAAACTGTTTTCTCTCTTTGAGGTAGTCAGTGGTCTTATCAATGGCGGCCCAGGCTGCCCCGAGACTGCAGGAGGCTGCGAGCAGACAGGGTTAGGGAGGGAGAGGGAGGGAGAGGGAGGGAGAGAGAGGAAGGGAGAGGAAGGGAGAGGGAGAAGAAGACGGAATATTGCAGACAAAAAATTAATGTGAGATAGTTTAATTTTGGCCAAACCCACAATTTGGCACAAAAACCACCATAGAAAATTGCAAGCTTATTTAATTACGACTACACCAAATTCACTGCTGAAGGCTGAAGGGAGTGAAAAATAGCAGATCTAAAACACAAGCACTGTTAGCACGATAATTTAAGTGAGCTTCAATTATAATGTGTGTTTCACTGAAGTTGGAATACCGATGTTGATTCTGCCTCCATTTAACCCCTTCATGGCTATGGTGAAGCCCTGCAGTGGTAGAAACCATTACATCATACTCCTGCCTGACTAACAGTGCAGTGGGTGTGGCTACCTGTCCCTCCTCCCCGACCATGTTGGTTGCCGGGATACGGCAGTCCTCGAGAATGACCATTCTCGTTGGCTGAGAGTTCCAGCCAACCTGGAGGGAGGAGGATGGGAGGGAGGAAATCAGGAGGTGACGCCACAAAAGACAAGCGTATTACACGGTTGTATACCTAGTATGAAGTGTAAAGTTTAGTTAATGAATGATACATAGGTTCCTGCACTTATTATCCCATTTTAGTCAAACTTTAAACGCCACATTGATATTCTTCATGTATTTATGTACCTTAAAAGCCCCCTAGGAGCTATTATAGTGATCATACTGTCACTACCTTCTTTTCTTTGGCCCCAAAGTTGAGCCCGGGAGTGTCTTTGTCCACCAAGAAACAAGTCACTCCTTTAGCACCTGGTGACAGGGGAGGACAGTATACAACACTATGTACAGAGTCAACCTCGGCAATACTATAGATGGATGGATGGAGACATGAACACAAGACAGACACTCTGCTGTCTAGACAGAACACTCTATATACCACTGAGAGCTACCAGCTGAGCAGATAGTAAACTTGCAATACAGCCCTTCACTTGGAAGAAGTACTTGTACACCATGTGTCAAAGCAAAGAACTACACTATAGACAACTCCTTATAATTCCAAGGGAAAAAATAAGGTTTTCGGTTTTCGAAAAGAAGGGGTTCGAACTCACGACACTCTGCACACGAGCGTCCCGCCAGCTGAACTACCAGGGCCACTGAACTAAAGCATTACGCCGTTGTGTACATGTCTGCACAAAACACTGCATGATACGTATGGAACACTACACAGACCATCGTCCTTGGCGCCAGTTCTGGTCATGATGATGTAGACATCAGTGTCTCCAGCTCCACTGATGAAAGCCTTGGATCCATTGATGACGTAATGGTCGCCGTCTCTCTTGGCTGAGGTCTGCAGGTTCGCAGCGTCACTCCCGTAGTCTGGCTCAGTCAGGCAGTAGGACGCCAGCAGCTGTGGGAGAGGGGGAGAGAGAGGCTTGTGCGGTGGAATATGTGCAGGAAATTGACACTAGCAGAATAGAGCAAGACAGAACTCCACAATCCCAATCTATTCCCTCCTTCTCTTGGCAAGTCACACCTGCGATGTAACCTCATCTAATGTAGCACTGCAATACACGCACCGGTCATCCCTGCCTTGTGGTATATCTCCTTGTTCTAATACCATCCACTATTACCCACTATGGAAGAACATTTACATTTGCATACCCTACTACCATCTTTAGTGAGGGTTGCCGGTATAATACTGTATGTACCTGCATGCTGCAGATGTGTGGCAGGTATTTGCTCCTCAACTCCTGACTCCCAAACTCATCAATCATCCAGGCACACATACTGTGTGGAGAGAGTAGACACATGCCTCTTTTAAACAGTTAGCTCTACCGAGAATGAATGACGTCATTATCTATGAAAACAACCGGTATAGTAATGGTAGAGATGAGTAGAGATGGTACGTAACAGTGGGTAGTACATATATTAGGGTTATGTGAGCCAAAAATACTATTTCTCAATAGTCAAACTACCGTCATGGATGGTTAGTTTGTTCTTCCACTAACCTACTTGCAAAACAGTTGAATTAAGAAATCTAACAACATTTATGGAGGATAAGGGATAGGAACAGCGAGATAAGGGATAAGGGTAATAGTCCGATGAAGTGAGATGGAGATTAGAGTTAAAATGTAACAGGTACTGTATGACATTTTGTACTTGTGGATGCTGATGTAGGCAGTGGTGCTAACACAGCCGGTAGCCAGAGCCTCGAATATGACGGAGGAATCCAGTCGCGAGAGGCCACTCCCACCCACGTCCTCCCTGACATACAAACCTCCAAACCCCAGCTCTGCTGCCTTCCTGCACACCTCCACTGGGAATATCTCCTGAATTAGGGGGGGAGGGGGCTTATTTGGTGACATTGAAAACGTGTGAACAGGTACAAATAGTGTTTTATAATCTGTTTGTAAGGTTCATACTTGCTGCATTCAGATTGCGCAAGTCTCAGTTTAGAAAGAGATTTTAATTAACGAACGTGAGTGTATGGGACAACATTATCGTTACTCAAGTGTGAAACATTGCAACATCTCTTTCTCTCTCTGTACAAGGTTTTAAGAGAAGAATAGCTCTCTCGCAGTGTCAGGAGAACTCATCTGAGGAACATGAAATTGAGACTGACCTTCTCGTCCCATTCCCTCATGTGAGGAGCCATTTCTCTGGCTGCAAACTCCACGGCCACCTTCTGGAACTGCCTCTGCTCCTCTGCCAGTCCTTCTGACGCTGTGTGTGTGTGTGTGTGTGTAGGAGGGTGGCGAGAGGAAGGCACAAGATAGTGAGGGCAATACGTTGAGAGAGACAGGATGGCGAAACAGAGACGACCATGGAGAGAGGAAGGGAGAGCAGGAGTATAGGTATGATGGCGTCATTAGGGAAGGCAGCTAGAGTAAGAGGAGCACTAATGACTGCAGGAACACGACAGCGAATTAGGAGACCAGAAGAGTGTGACAACTAACGGTCGAGGCAGGAGGCGTTGGAGAGGGCTCTCCAGCCGCCAGGAAATCCGCGACACACTCTTCTTGCCTGCCTCAGTACAGCAGCCATTACGACGAACAGTCAGCAACACCGTCAGCTCAGCTCATGCTCAAGCCCCGCCTCCCCACACGCGCGCTGGAGCGCTTACGCATGCGCAGTATCGCAGCGGCGGTCGGGTGGTTTTCTGTCGGTCGGGTGGTTTTCTGTCGGTCGGTGCTAACATGGAGGGACGCCTACTGATAGGTGTTGTAGTAATAGTTGCTACCTTTTACTGTTCGCCGGGAAAGAGTGAGGAATGCCACTTGCACGAAGGCGACCTGTGCAAATGTTCCACCAACACAACGACCATTGACCTCGGAATAATCTTCTCTGAATTGCCGTGAGGATACGCTCAGAGTTACGCACATTGGTATTCTCTCTTTTACAGTCAGTACGTTGATGGAGAAAAGTATATCTACAGCCCTTGTAAGCTAATGGTACCCACCAACTCAACCAAAGGAGCTACACAGAAGGAGCTGGAGGCCCTGGTACGACGGTATAAAGTCACGTATCACTGGCCCGTTTACTTTGGGGCTCAAATGTTTGTGGTTGTCACAATCAATACTTTCAAGATGGGCTCATGACAATTCGTAAACCACTAATGAAGATAGAGTGTATACTCTTCCACTTTCTGTAAATGTGTACTTCACCCATCTTCTTCTCAAAGGTCTGGAAAGTTTTTAAGACAAACACTGCTCTTGGTAGAGAAGCCACCACCTGGACTGTCAGCTCTGACGCTGGTGCTGATCTGAAGTTCAGGATTACCTACAGTGGTGGAGATGTGTACAAAAACAAAACAAAAAAATGGTATAATAGAGCTGTAAACTGTCTTTACTTGCACATATGAAACCCATATTATTATAGTTAGGAGTTAGGACAGAAAATAGTTGTATGAATCCACATAATTATTATGTGCAAGAGATTTTTACTAAAACCTGCTTGTGTCACCTTATACAGGAAGGCTGTGTTTGACTACTCGTACTCACCCAACGATACTAGGATAGCACACATGGGAGTTGATAAAAACAAACAGGTAGGTATGCACTGTATCACTTCAAAACTGCCGTGAAAATTTCGCAAAATTGCCTAGAACAAGAACTGAATGTTAGGTCCATTGCTTCTGGCATGCCAGCAAATGGTTTCATGGTGTTTTACGCAATTTGCGAAAGCAATTTATATAATTATAGCTACAGCATGCCAGAGATGTGTTAAAACCCTTGTTTGACGTATGTAGCTAACTAACTCTTCTCTTGTCAGCATTTTGTGGTTACGGGAAAGACAGTGAGGCCTGTGACAGCCAGAAGAAGGCCGACTGGCAGCACTGGTGTAGCAGTGGGTGTGGTCGGACTTGTTTTCATCATCCTGTGAGCTAGCTATGTGTACATCAGTATATATAATAACCCCCCTGTGTACATCAGTAATAACCCCACATTCCTCACATGAGTCACAAATACTTATTCACATTCTTGTTATTGTGTGTATTGCTGCTTACTGTACACTTTCACTTTCTTGTTATAGGTGTTTGGTTGCCGTGGTAACCTACTGTGTGGTGGGTGTGGCATACAACTATCGGGTGAAGGGGGAAAGAGGCAGTGACATCATTCCCAACGCCGCCCTCTGGGTTGAGCTCCCCGTTCTGGTCAAGGTATCAATTTCAAGCTGTCTTCCTCTGCTTTAGCATTGTGTATATACTCTTTCTCTCTCTCTCATCTCCCTTGATGTCTCCATCTCTGCTTTTTGTTCAATCTTTGTATTCTCAGCATGTCATTGCTGCTCAACTGGTTTGTTGTTTTGTCACATTATTGCCCTGCCTCCTCTTTGCCACAATCCCCCCTTTCCTCTCTCTCTCTCTCTCTCTCTCTCTCTCTGACTCTCACTCTCAGGATGGAGTTTGTTTCACCATCAGCCCCTGTACCTCCAAGTACCGTAGAACTCGCTACCGAAAACTCTAGTCTCACAGTCAGACCAAATGCTGCAACACATGCAGTAGGAACACTATCTGCAGTAGGAAGACTGTCTGCAGTATAATTATAGGGGCAACAATAAAGCTCTATTGTACACTTCTTTCTATATAATTATACATACACCAACTGTTCGTTTTTATAATCCACACAGCGTTTTTCTCTCATTTCTTTGTGAGGGGATACAATTACGGTAACCAAGGCGACACTACTCTCACTAAATGAAAAGCACTAAAGTGCAAACCCTCGGCACACTGTGGAACCCATACACAAGTGTGGCACCACTACAATTGATGGTCTTGACCATGCATCAAAAAGAACAGCATGTTATGCACTATTTCCATGGATAGGTTGAAAAAATGGCCAGCCCCATTTCTGTTTGAGGCCAAAAATATATATACGGTTGAAAAATTGCCAACCTTCCATCTCTCTATTAATTTTCGTATTACCTGTGGATTGTTTAGTGCGAAAAAAAACCCTAAGGTTGAAAAAAATATTTTTACAAACGCCCAGCCCTTCATCTCTCCAGACAGACGTCTACGGACGCAGTGCAATGCCGAACTATACGCTGCCCTTTGAGAAACGTGGGTCAGTGGTAGATTTGTGGGTAAGGGGAGGTACCAGAGCTGTTCCCAGCCAATGCTCTGGACCACCTGACACTTTAGTGCGGGATCGAGGATTCGAACCAGGCACCTATGGTGTCAGTCCCCACGACTCTAACCACCTAGCCACTGGGCTGGCCTTGAGAGGTGATGAAAAAACGTTCCAGTTATACCAACAGCCAACCACACCTCCCGGGATCGAACCAGGGACCTCACGATCAAGAGAGGGGGTGCTTATCCATCAGACCCCCACCCATTACTTGAATGGGAACAGTGTAAATGCGCACTAAAGTGCAAACCCTCTAATTGATGGGCTGGGCCTATTAGTCTGCGTTTACCCGTGATCTCCCGCTAGTAGCTCGCGGAGAGTCTGACACGGGCTAGCTACAGTAGTAGATAGCATGCGGGAGTCGATACACGCCCTTCGTTGTGACTTCTTGTGCCTCCGAGGTATATACACAGATAAAGGGGTAAGCTAGTGCTAATTAGCATATTGGCTTGTTCACTTGGTTTTCACGCCATAACTTCTGAACGCGGCACTTTTACGAAAATCGACACTTTTTAAAATCAAGCCAGTGTAGCGCTGAACCCTTTGGTGTCGCTATTTTACCTGTTTGTTGCGCGTGGTGGCAGAAAACGTGGTAACAGACGGACTCGCTGCGCATGCGCGCCGAGGGTTAATGATTGAGCCACTGTTAAAGGGGTATATATGCATTACTGTAGCCATTAGGGGAAGGGGATTTGCTATAGACAAACACCCACTTTGTGTACAGGTGAACCCCCTTTATATGCCACAACACACGTCTCCTGCTACACTTCATTATTTCTGAGTGACTTCCCAAAAAATATAGTAGATAAACATAACATACAGAGTGATCATGAGCACAATCAATTATTGATGTATGCGTGAGTTATAAGAATATTAATTTACAAGAAGACCTATGCAAAATAGTATATTTGGTGGCGATAAGTTGGGAGTTGGCACTCTATTTGAGAATCGGACCCTTCCCACGTCACTCATATCGAGACCCGCTCTGCTATGTCGCCTTCTACTGTTGTAGCAGAAACGAAGACTATGGTGAATGAAAATCCTTCACCTGAAAGAGAAGCAGGGATCTATATTGATTCTCTAGACAGTCAATGGATAGTTTAATTAAAGAGGCAACTCTCATTTTCCTCCTCCAATACAGGCACCTTTTCTCTCCCCAAGTCCCGACCTCTTGTATTCAAGGAGAACCCCACTATATAATATATGGAATGCTGGTTTTATTACGATATGGTCCAGTTTCACTGCCCATGGGGATTGGACGAGCTCTGCGGTGGTAT
>CASHTH010002281.1:0-24534 GCA_030341885.1 Geodia barretti
GTATGCCAGATGATCCTGACACTTGCAGTATACTAGTGCGAGCTGCAAGGATATAGCGCCATGTATGAGTGAGTATCGACATCCAGCTCGTCAATCGTACAAACTGTGTACATTCCACAATGTCATGTGCAAAATGTGCGTGCCATGTCACCACACGTGGCTACTACTGTGTGATGATTCCAGGCTATAAGTCAACTGCCCCACAAACTGGACTCAGATACACTATGACTAGATGACTGCAGCCTAATGGTCATCTGTGCGTTCACATATGATATGTGTGGACAAAGATCGAATCCGTGCTGGACTAATGATGCTGAATTCCAGTCCAGCTCTCCTCTACATGTGGAACACGTTTGTTCTGGGTTGTCCTGGTCCACCATATGATAGTGGGAAGGAGCTCACCTGTTGTTGGCTCTCAATTAAACTTATCTATCAATAATATACTACTGGTACTTCCTTTAAATGATGATTATTCTCATGCTGAAACCCTCACAATTATCACAGGAGAGATAGTTGATAGAAAAGCAAAATACGTTACTCCTTTGTTCACATTACGTTATGTAAGTTCTTCTACTTGTGAGCTGAAGAAGAAAATGGTTGTGGACATATGTGAAACAATCTTTGGAAGAGAAAAACAAACAAGACAGCAAGTAGCCAGCTCTCAGTTAGGGAGCTGGTGGTGTGCAGGTACTCGGATGGGCTATGGTGTTGTTGCTTGTTTGGGTATGCTTGGGCGCTGTGGTGGGTGGTGTGTGGTTTGTAGGTGGTGTTAAGTTGTCGCGTTTTGAGGAGTGCTTGGCGTTTGACAATCGGCGCGATATTATACATTCCCAAGTCGATAGCCTACACATACGCCAAAGCTGACTACTCACAAACATTTAAGTTCTCACCTATGCATTGTGTCTGTGAAAGTCATCAGACATTTGATAGTCATGAGTCACACAAGAGCATGGAACACTACCCTTACTGCATGTGTAATACTTATCTTTACCGCTTAAAATGGAATAACTCCTGCAACCTATATAGCATAATAAACAGTACCGTTTTAAATTATTGAATGAGGACTATATCACCATCCATATGAGTTACATTCTTAAAAAAGAAAAACCCATTGTATTGCACTGACTACGAGGAATGCTATCAGGATTTGGCTCTCCTTGTCTCAATTCAACAATCCAAGTAATAACAAATGGCTAGTCCAGGAATCAGATTCCACTGCATCGAAGTTTAAGTACATGTGTCCTGTGTTGCCAAAATATTTCCCTTGTTGTTAGGATGTTGTGAGGAGGTCTGTCTGGTTTGGAGAATTGGATGGAAATGTGTCTTCAGAGGAGAGTCAAGCAGAGTCACTCACGTCAACAGTAATATAAGATCACAGAGTAGTCAAGACAGCTATATTGTGGCTAAGAGGATATCAATTGCATGAAGTTTGTTACTATACATTGTTCCAGTTTAGACATACACTTAACCATCTGTACAAACTCTCTTGCAAAGTCCAGACAACCTCTTGAAAGAACTGCATTATCAGTAATGAATCTTGGTGCAGCTTTTAGATTCTTTAGTAGGAAAAAGAACAGAAATAATATAGGCTCATATTTGTAGTAACCAGAGAGTTTACTGGTGAAAGTCCATCAGTCCTGCTGCTCTCTTCACACCCTGACAGCTAAGAAAAGAGCACAAAAAAATGTAAGAATAGCAAGTCCGAGACCATCTTTCTTGGAGAATCCGCAGCATCATAACACTCTGTTTACACACTGTCTCCCCCAGTTCTCTACCAGTGATCTCAGTTTACCTCTGCCTTCCCTCTCATGATGTTATCACTGCCTTTTCCCAGCATCCCTAGTGATATTGCTGCCTATCACCATGTCTCAGTAGTACACTCCCAGGACAGTAGTGTGTTTGCTTACGCCAAAAAACATGAAGCAACCCGTGTTGCTTATGCCAGTTCCATTTTGATTGTACATTCTGTACATTCACTTTCCATTTACTCTGCTCCCTCTTCGTTTCAAGTACTCTGCTGTCCATTGGCGGGGATTGCCACATGCTCTTCTAGCAAGAATTGAGCCAATAAACTCACTAATGAAGTCTTCCCCATTGAGCACAGTCAGCCTCAGTGTGGTTCTAAGCTGGGCCATCCACTACTACGAGTATCTTTCCTTCTGTCAGTTTGAGTTGCACGGCATTTGGGTCTTCATGTTGTTCACCAAACACTAATAGAGATGTGGACTTCACTACTACACCTTACCCACTGACACTTCTTAGACATCCCAATTCTGTTTCTCCTGCACAATTGTACATGCTTAGTGAAAATATGGTGATAAGATCATTGCCTAAAACAACTAAGTATCCCTAAGAGCTATTCCATGACATCCTCTGACGTAAAATGACTCTGCTTCTTGCCAGTATAAAAGGGATATCCTACTCCCCATACACACGTCTGAGAGCTTCTATCATCGAGTTTTCACAGAAGATGGAGTTGCCAAAGTGTGCCTTGATTCTAGCACAATAGTAGTTGCCTTTCTATTTCCTTTGCCCAAAATGAAGGTGAGAGAAGCAAATTTCTGAGAATTCAATGTACACTAAGAAATGATGCCTGTGTGGTCCATCACAGGAGGTAGTCAAGTAAGTGTCCACCAAGTGGAGGTACTGAGAGGTAGGGATGGGAGAGATGGAGGAAGAGGTCCAGCTGGACCACCTGGTCTACCTGGACCTACAGGAACCAATGGGCCACAGGGAGAGAGGGACTGCAGGGAATGTTAGGCCCCCTGGGGATTAGTGAGAAAAAGGAGATCATGGGACAAGGGAGATCGCGGGGACACTGGACTAACTGGACCTCAGGGACCACTAGGAGCCCCAGGTCCTCTTGCCATGGGAGGAGCTGTCTATGTTCGCTGGGGAGGACTGTTTGTCCAGTGGCCAGGAACTGAGCTGGTGTACTCTGGGAGAGCTGGAGGGAGTCGATATAATCACCGTGGAGGGGGTGCCAACCATCTCTGTATGCCAGATGATCCTGAACACTTGCAGTATACTAGTGGAGTGCAAGGAAATAGCTACATGTATGGAGTGGAGTATCGACCACATTCTCAACCGTTACAAACTGTTAATTACCACAATGTTCCATGTGCTGTGTGCCATGTCACAACACGGGCTACACTGTTGATGATTCCAGCTAAAGTCAACTGCCCCACAAACTGGACCACAGAGTACACTGGATACTTGATGACTGAACGCTATGGTCATCATCGTTCCACATATGAATGTGTGGACAAAGATCCCGAATCTGTTGCTGGACTAAATGGTTCTAATGACTATCAAGCTCTCCTCTACCATGTGGAACCCATTTGTACTGGGTTGTCCTGTCCACCATATGATAGTGAGAAGGAGCTCACCTGTGTGGTGTGCTCTCATTGAAAACTTATCTATCAATAACATACATACTGTGCACTTCCTTTGATGATGATTATCTCATGCTGATAAACCCTCAAAATTATCACAGGGAGAGATAGTGTAGATAGCAAAGCAAAATATACTGTACTTCTTTGTTCACATTACGTATGTAAGTTCTTCTTACTTGTGGAGCTGAGGAAGAATGGGTTGTGGACATGACGTGAAAGATCTTGTGGAAGAGAAACAAACAGACAGCAAGTAGCTATCTCTCAATAGGGGAGTTGGTGGACAATCAGGACGCTATATTAATATTCTCAAGGTGTGATCAGCCTACACATACGCTAAGCTGACTACTCACAAACATTAAGTTCTCACTATGGCATGTGTTGTGAAAGTCATCAAGACATCGATAGTCATGAGTTCACACAGAGCCATGGAACACTACCCTACTGCATGGTGTACTTGATGTAATGTAATAATCCTGCAACCTATGCACAATAAACATAGGTGACGAGTACTGATCACCATCCATCTAACATTCTTAGAAAAGTGGTACAATTGCAGAACCATTTACTATAGGAATGCTATCATGGATTCTCAAAGCAGGTCTGAGCATTCCCTATGCTCACTAAACCATCAGAGTAACAAACGGCTGAGTCCAAGGAATGACATGGAAGTTTATACAGTACACGTGGTCCAGTTTGCGAAAAAAATTCCTTTGGTAGGATGGTTCTTAGTAGGTCTGTCTGGGTTATGATAATTGGATGGGAAATGTTTCTGCAGAGCTATAGCTGAGTAACAAAAGGAGAGTCAAGGTTTGCTTTCTTAGAGAAGGCTGGGAAAGAGCAATAACATCATGAGAGGGAGGTAGAGTAGCTACTCTCGTTCAGTAATATCGAGATCAGAGTCGCCAGAGTACAGTATGGTGATGAGTGCAGGGATAGAAGTTAATCGTACAGTTACATGTGGTCCAGTTTAGACTATACTTCG
This sequence comes from Geodia barretti, assembly GCA_030341885.1. Lineage (NCBI taxonomy): Eukaryota > Metazoa > Porifera > Demospongiae > Tetractinellida > Geodiidae > Geodia > Geodia barretti. The sequence goes on from CASHTH010002281.1 coordinate 4,378, forward strand.
CCATCTATACAATGCTCTCTTGCAAAGTCAGACCAGACCTCTTCATATAATCTGCATCAGTTCCTTTTGTAATTGCACCTGCAATGTGGATGGTGGAGCTTTAACAAAATGGGGAGATGGATAGGCTCACATTGTTAGTGTATCTTTTACTGTAGCTAGAGGATTGATTAGAGTGAGCCGAACAGACCTGCTCTCTTGAGCACCCTGACAGCTAAGAAGAGAGCAAAAATGTTTTGTTAGAGATCCTCCTAGTAACAATGTCCGAGACCATCTGAACCTCGCAAGAGTCGTTGTGTGTCGATAACCAGCTGCTGTTTACACACTGTCTCCCCCACTGTTTCTCTACCAGTGGTTCTCAGAGTACTCTGTCTTCCTCTCTCATGATGTTATCGCTCCTTTTCCCCCAGCATTCCGTAGTGATATTGCTGCCTATCACTGGTCTCAGCTCCTGTAGTTTGTACATCTACTTTCACCTGAACTATTCAGCTCTGCTTTCCTGTGAGTCTATCTTGGCTTTGATGATGTTCAATCTTCTTTGACTACGGCCCCCCAGTTATTTTCAAGGGAAACCACTCAGTGTGTTGTGGACATTTCACATATGCACCATGGTTCAGCTCGAATACTGTGACATGAGGTCGTCTTGATGACTTTAATGTCACAGGCCATAGTAATGTTTGTGAGTATACACCCTGTTATTTATTTGAGCTTATAAAAGGCTCTGGGAGCCTGCAATACCTAACCTGAATGCAGCCTAGGTACCCACGCACAGACATACTATGCCTGCAGCCGATATCATTATATAGTCAGATCTCTGCTACCCTAGCCTTGTAGCCAGGCACTTTTGCAGGGTAAGGAGAAAGAGCCTATAGTACAAATGTGCATTATTATGCCTGTATGCGGTGTGTACGATGAACACTAGCTACCACTAGTGACATGCACACTACACTGTCTTGTGACTCTGAAACATTTCAAAGTCACTGTGAGCCACAAGCAGCCCATAGATGGTAACTGTAGCTACGTATGATGAACACTAGCTACACATACACACTACACTGTCTTACCAGACATATATATACTTGTCACTCTGAAACCCCATAGATGGTAAACTAGGTCCAGCTGATTCTCTCGTGTGCATTGGATGCTTAAAACATAGTCGTGGAAATAAAATGTGGGAGTATAATATCGAAACACCTTACTTACATTTCTAATCCCTTTTAAGCTTCTACCCTACATGGTTTACAACTAACCTTACCTGGTGCAGTGAGCTTGATCCGAAATCGTTTTTGAAATGAAAGATCCACCGAAGGTTGATGTTTTTCTGCCCCTGGGTGTCCATCCGAGTGTGACCACGAGGGTGTGCTGTTGTGTCTGCATGTCGTGCCTCCTCTGAAAATGTCTGGAACAGTTTGGACAGCCAAAGTGTGCATGATCCAGCATTCAATTTGCTGCTTCTGACCGCCACGTTGCTTCAGGCTCAAACAACGGCTGCTTGGCAGAGCTTCTTGTGCATAATGGGTACATTCAGATGGCGACTGAAGTGCAACCTATATTACCTGAGAAAGGCCCATGTCAACTGCACTGTGGTGTGCCGTGTTACTGTGGGGAAAATATGGAAGGCAAAGAAACAGTTATCATGAGGGACTGTCCCAGCAGATGTCTGGAACAACAGTCAAGTCTAGTATATACTGTACTCATACCAGAGTTAGGCTACCAGCTAAATTAGCAGTGGTTCTGGAGACTTAGTGGATTGGAGCTGTAATTATGCCATTCCTTCTCAGATCAGTAATAACCATCTCCTTTTCTCAATGTGAGTATGACGGTGTTTTTTATTAACTGCATGCATCTGCAGAGTGTTAGCTGTTTGATTTTATAGTCCCAAGTTTTAAAGGATCAAAAGGAGAAGCAGGAGACAAGGGACAAAGAGGAAATACAGGACCTTCAGGGATTGCAGGACCTATAGGAGAAAGAGGCCCCCCTGGCCCAGTAGGTATAACTGGATCTCCAGGATCTGGAGGAACTGCAGGAAAAAGAGGCCCCACTGGCCCTGTAGGTCCACCTGGATCTCCAGGAGGAAGTGGCCGCCCTGGCCCTGTAGGTCCACCTGGATCTCCAGGAGGAAGAGGCCCCCCTGGCCGGCCAGTAGGTATAACTGGATCTCCAGGATCTGGAGGAACTGCAGGAAAAAGAGACCCTCTTCCCCTGGATATCCAGGAGGAAGTGACCCCCCTGGCCCTGTAGGTCCACCTGGACCTCCAGGAGGAAGTGGCCGCCCTGGCCCTGTAGGTCCACCTGGATCTCCAGGAGGAAGAGGCCCCCCTGGCCCAGTAGGTATAACTGGATCTCCAGGATCTGGAGGAACTGCAGGAGAAAGAGGCCCCACTGGCCCAGTAGGTCCACCTGGATCTCCAGGAGGAAGTGGCCGCCCTGGCCCTGTAGGTCCACCTGGATCTCCAGGAATTGCAGGATCTGGAGGAACTCCAGGAGAAAGAGGCCCCACTGGCCCTGTAGGGAGAAGAGGGGCACAGGGAAGGAGAGGTGTGCAGGGAACTAAGGGAGAGAACGGTGAGAAGGGACCACCAGGAGTAGCAAAGGGGGACAGAGGAAGCCAGGGAGTACGTGGGGAGAAAGGAGATAAAGGTACACAGGGACCGTCAGGATACCGAGGACCACCGGGACAAAAGGGAGAGTTGGGACAACCTGGAGACAAGGGAGAAAGAGGATACCGAGGATTACAAGGAGACAAGGGAGAGGCTGGATCCCAAGGACCGCGGGGCCCTGCTGGTCTAGATGCCTCACCTGGATCCCCAGGAGAACCAGGATTTGAAGGACCATCAGGAGAACATGGAGATCCAGGCCAACAAGGTCCACGTGGTTTGACTGGGAGAAACGGTTTACCTGGATACCCTGGGGCAGTGGACGGCCGGGAACACCTGGTAAACCAGGAATACCAGGAGAGAATGGAGAGAAGGGAGATCATGGAACTTGTGAATGTGAAGGAGCATCAGTCCCTGGATCACAAGGAGCACCAGTTCTCTCAGGCACAGGAGGAGCTGTCTATGTTCGCTGGGGGAGGACTGTGTGTCCCATTGACCAGGGAACTCAACTAGTGTATTCTGGGAGAGCTGGAGGGACAGATGGAGGGGCTGACCATCTCTGCATGCCAATAACTCCCGAGTACCTTCAGTTCACCAGTGGGAACCAGGGAGTTCCCCTACATGGAGTGGAGTATCGAGCCGGAGACAATAGCTCACTGTCCAGTGTTGAAAACCACAACGTTCCGTGTGCTCTGTGCTACACCACCACACGAGTCACAGTGGTCATGATCCCAGCCAAAGTCAACTGCCCAACTAACTGGACTATGGAGTACAATGGCTACCTCATGACCTCACACTCCAACAACCATCGCTCGACGTACCAGTGTGTGGACAGGGACCCTGAGACTGTTGCAGATACCAGCAGTGAGCAGAGTTCTGATGATGCTCTCTTCTACCACGTGGAGGCAGTCTGCACTGGAAACTACTGCCCTCTGTATCGCGACAATGGAAAGGAGCTCACCTGTGTGGTCTGCTCTCGCTGAACTTGCTGATTGCTACAAGACTGTTATGCATGTAGAAGCACGTACTTCATGTTGTACTAGTGAGTATAGTGGCACAGCCACTTTGAGTGATATTAAATTTGCAATGCACATTCGCCATGCGTGCATGCACAACAGTTCACAGACAGAGGATGTGGTGGCTCCGTAACTCATACAATCATACGGAATGTGTTTATAAAAAAATTAATAGTGAGTGAAACAAGCTCTACATCTAGTCGTCTGAATTGTGTGGCACTACATGTATCGTAATGGTTCTAAATAAGCTTGCGAAAATTGAACTCCTGATATTTTCACTAGCGAAAAATGCTCATTCTACTTTTTATCTACTAGTCATGCACCCGAGATATCTGGCATTTTTGGTGAGTGAAGCGAGCAGTTCGATTTTTCACGTGTTTCATGTGTATTTAGAATAACATATTACTGTATGTGTGGCAGTGCCCATACATATATACAGAAAAATTTCGCATTCAGACGACTCGTTTCACTTGCCAATAATGCAGCTACAGCTTATTCCAGTCTTCCAATGGGATGGATAGAACATGTTTAAGCATAGATGCTGACAAATTTGTCTGCAGAGGAGACAGTCTCCCGCCACTAGCAGACCTACCAACACCCAATCCTCCCTCTTCTCTTACTGTGAGACCTCATCATCAGTAACAGCAAACAGTAAAAATAGTTTCTCTCCTCACAGTCAAACTGGTAGATGCTGACAAGTTTGTCTACACTCACTGGCTAAGAGGTATGCACTCAAATTTATAGGGCCAGCATAGTGTAATACAAATTATAGAGTGCTACCCGCGATTATCAATCCTTGATACGTTTCACAGGGTTTGCTTAGTCGTGTGGCACAATTTACACTTCCCCCAATTTCATTTCCTGTATACATAGCTGATTGAGTGGTTACAGTATGTAAACTTCCTACTGTTCACCCTGACCACTGTTCATTTGTGTCGGCCCTGCTGCCTCTTGGTTCAAGTACTCTGCTGTCCATTGGCTGGGACTGCCACATGCTCACCAGACTCACTAATGGAGAGGTCTTCCCCATGGAGGACAGTCAGCCTCAGTGTGGGTTCAAGCTGGGGCCATCCACTACTACAGAGTATCTTCCTCTGTCAGTGTGTGGGGTTGCAGGCTTTGGAGTCCTCGTGTTGTTCACAAACACTAATAGAGATGTGGACATCACTTACTACACCTTCTTACCCACTGACACTTCTTAGACATCCTAATTCTGTTTTTCCTGCACAATTGTACATGCTTAGTGAAAATATTGTGATAAGATCATTGCCTAAAACAACTAAGTATCCCTAAATGCTAATCCATGACATCCTCTGACGTAAAATGACTCTGCTTCTTGCCAGTATAAATGGGATATCCTACTCCCCTCTACCATACACACGTCTGAGAGCTTCTGTCATATCGAGTTTTCACAGAAGATGGAGTTGCCAAAGTGTGCCTTGATTCTAGCAACAATATTAGTTGCTTTTTCTATTTCCTTTGCCCAAAATGAAGGTGAGAGAAGCAAGTTTCTGAGAATTCAATGTACACTAAGAAATGATGCCTGTGTGATCCCATCACAGGTGGTAGCCAAGTAAGTGTCCACCAAGTGGAGGTACTGAGAGGTAGGGATGGGAGAGATGGAGTGAGAGGTCCAGTTGGAGCACCTGGACCAACAGGTGTGTCTGGAGATAAGGGAGAGAAGGGATGTGAGGGACCAGAGGGAGAGAGAGGGATTGCGGGACCTCGGGGAATTGTGGGTCTCAAGGGGATGACTGGAAGCAAGGGAGACAGTGGAGACCCTGGTCAGCCTGGACCTCAGGGACCTCAGGGAGGAACTGGTGACAAAGGAGATCGCGGGGACACTGGACTAACTGGACCTCAGGGACCACTAGGAGCCCCAGGTCCTCTTGCCATGGGAGGAGCTGTCTATATTCGCTGGGGGAGGACTGTTTGTCCCAGTGACCAGGGAACTGAGCTGGTGTACTCTGGGAGAGCTGGAGGGAGTTGATATGATCACCAAGGAGGAGGTGCCAACCATCTCTGTATGCCAGATGATCCTGAACACTTGCAGTATACTAGTGGAGTAAACGGAAATAGCTACATGTATGGAGTTGAATATCGACCAGTCAGCTCTCAACCGTTACAAACTGTTCTTTACCACAATGTTCCATGTGCTGTGTGCCATGTCACAACACGGGCTACACTGTTGATGATTCCAGCTAAAGTCAACTGCCCCACAAACTGGACCACAGAGTACACTGGATACTTGATGTCTTCACACAAAGATCAGTATCGTTCCACATATGAATGTGTGGACAAAGATCCCGAATCTGTTGCTGGACTAAATGGTTTTAATGACTATCAAGCTTTCCTCTACCATGTGGAACCCATTTGTACTGGGATATCCTGTCCACCATATGATAGTGAGAAGGAGCTCACCTGTGTGGTGTGCTCTCGTTGATAACCTATCTATCGATAATATACACAATGTGCACTTCCTTTGATGATGATTATCTCATGCTGATAAACCCTCAAAATTGTCACAGGGAGAGATAGTGTAGATAGCAAAGCAAAATACTGTACTCCTTTGTTCACATTACGTATGTAAGTCCTTCTTACTTGTGGAGCTGAGGAAGAATGAGTTGTGGACATGTTGTGAAAAATCTTGTGGAAGAGAAACAAACAAGACAGTAAAGTAGCTAGCTCTCAATAGGGGAGTTGGTGGACAATCAGGATGCTACATTAATATTCCCAAGGTGTGATCAGCCTACACATACGCTAAGCTGACTACTCACAAACATTAAGTTTTCACTATGGCATGTGTTGTGAAAGTCATCAAGACATTGATAGTTCACAGAGCCATGGAACACTACCTTACTACATGTCTCAACAACTTGGTAGCGAGGTAGAAAGGCAAGGCAAGGCAAACAAGTCAACTACACCCAGGACAGCTCTAAGAAAAGAAGAAGAGTTGCTCTGGGTGGCATGGTGTACTTGATGTAATGTATAATCCTGCAACCTATGCACAATAAACATAGGCGATGAGTACTAATCACCATCCATTAGAAAAGTGGTATAATTGACCCATTTACTGTAGGAATGTTATCATGGATTCTCAAAGCAGGTCTGAGCATTCCCTATGCTCACTAAACCATCAGAGTAACAAAGGCTGAGTTCAGAGAATGGACATGGAAGTTTGTACAGTACATGTGGTCCAGTTTGCCACAAAATTTCGGGTTATGATAATTGGATGGGAATTGTGTCTGCAGAGGAGAGTCAAGGTGTGCTTTCTCACAAATTGTATATTTGCCCTAGGAGGCTTGGAAAAGGATCCATAACATCATGAGAGAGGGAAGCAGAGTACTCACGTTCAGCAACATCAAGATCACAGAGTAACCAGAGTACAGTATGGTAATGGTTGAGTGCAGGGAGAGGAGATCAAGTTGCATGGACGTTTGTACAGTACATGTGGTCCAGATTAGACTATACTTAGCTATCTCTACAATGCTCTCATGCAAAGTCAGACCAGACCTCTTAAAGCATGACTCAGTTCTTGAGTAATTGAATCCTAAAAATGGATGGTGCAGCTTTGAGATTCTGTTAGGTAGGGGGAAAAAACAGGGAAGATGAATATAGGCTCACATTGTTAGTAAGCCAGAGAGTTTACTGGAGTGAGAGTTCGATCAGTCCTGCTGCTCTCTTCAGCACCCTGACAGCTAAGAAAAGAGTACAAAAGTTTTTGTAAGAGATCCTCCTAGTAGCAATGTCCGAGACCATCTGAACCTCGCAAGAGTCGCATGAGCATCGATAACCAGCTGCTGTTTACACACTGTCTCCCCCACTGTTTCTCTACCAGTGGTTCTCAGAGTACTCTGCCTCCCTCTCTCATGATGTTATTGCTCCTTTTCCCCCAGCATTCCGTAGTGACATTGCTGCCTATCACTGGTCTCAGCTCCTGTAGTTTGTACAGCTACTTTCACCTGAACTATTCAGCTCTGTTTTCCTGTGAGTCTATCTTGGCTTTGATGATGTTCAATCTCAATCTTCTTTGACTACGACCCCAGTTATCTTCAAGGGAAACCACTCAGTGTGTTGTGGACATTTCACATATGCACCATGGTTTAGCTCGAATACTGTGACATGAGGTCGTCTTGATGACTTTAATGTCACAGGTCATAATAATGTTTGTGAGTATATACCATGTTTAGTTTAGGCTGAATAACTATACTGTAGCATCATAGATTTTTTTATCATACAGTACATGACACTATTCATAATCATTTTTACACTTTCTATAATAAATTTTTTTTTGCAGCTATGGCACAGCACTGCAGTATGGACAATAGATTGCACTAGTATGAACTTATTGAGCGAAATACACAAGTATGAAGTACCAAGTTCTTGAGGTAATACGTCATTATGTCTTGGGGACCTTTCTTTTCTATTTATTTGAGCTTATAAAAAGGCCCCGGAGCCTGCAATACCTAACCTGAATGCAGCCTAGGTACCCAATCACTATGCCTGCAGCCAATATCATTTTTATTCGGATCCTCTGCTACCCTAGACTTGTAGCCGGGCACTTTTGCAGGGTAAGGAGAAAGAGCCTAGTACAAATGTGCATTATTATGCCTGTATGCGGTGTACATATTATGATGAACACTAGCTACCACTAGTGACATGCACACTACACTGTCTTACCGGACATACTTGTCACTCTGAAACATTTCAAAGTCACTGTGAGCCACAAGCAGTCCATAGATGGTAAACTAGGTCCAGCTGATTCTCTCGTGTGCGTTGGATGCTGTCGTGGAAAGAAAATGTGGGAGTATAATATCGAAACACCTTACTACTTAAATTTCTAATCCCTTTTAAGCTTCTACCCCACATGGTTTACTTACCTGGTGCAGTGAGCTTTATCCGAAATCTTGAAAGTAATCCACTGAAGGTTGATGCTGCCCCTGGGTGTCCATCTGGGGTGTGACCACGAGGGTGTGTTGTTGTGTCTTGCAATGTCGTGCCTCCTCTGAAAATATCTGGAACAGTTTGAACAGGCAAAGTTTGCATGATCCAGCATTCAATTTGCTGCTTCTGACCGCCACATTGCTTCGGACTCAAACAACGGCTGCTTGGCAGAGCTTGTTGTGCATAATGGGTTTATACATTCAGATGGCCACTGAAGTGCAACCTATATTACCTGAGAAAGGCCCATGTCAACTGCACTGTGGTGTGCTGTGTTACTGTGGGTAAAATATGGGAGGCAAAGAACACAACGTTATCACGAGGGACTGTCCCAGCAGATGTCTGGAACAATAGTCAAGTCTAGTATATACTCCATACCAGAGTTAGGCTATATATACCAGCTAAATTAGCAGTGGTTCTGGAGACTTAGTGGATTGGAGCTGTAATCATGCCATTCCTTCTCAGATCCTTAATTGTGGCAACACTTCTAGCAGCAGTAATCACTGTCTCCTTTCTCAATGTAAGGAAGAATGAAGGTGTTCTTTACTGACTAATTCTGTAGCTGTCGTTTTTTGTACATGATTTCTATCTATTTATTTTATAACTATGTGTAAGGGAGGTTGGGACACTGGGTGTGTAGGGAGAGTTGGGCCCATAAAAGACTCTTTAACCTACCGCCCCGGTTCTCAAGGCTGGGCACCCAGGGTCCTGCCTCTTTCTTTCTGTTTATATGTTATTGTCTGTGTTTTTGTACGCTTGGGTATGTTATTGTCTGTGTTTTGTGTGCTTGGGTGGGGGAGGTTCTTTCTTTTCCTCTGAGCTAGTATGCTATAAACATGTTTTTTCATGCATCTGCAGAGTGTTAGTGATGTTTGACTATATAAATGAACAGATGCATCACCAGTACCAAGTGGGCCTATAAAAGGAGAAGCAGGAGAAAAGGGACGAAGTGGAAATGCAGGACCTGGAGGATCTCCAGGAAAAAGTTGCCCCACTCCCCTAGTACGTCAACCTGGATCTCCAAGGATTCCAGGACCTGGAGGATCTCCAAAAGAAAGTTGCCGCCCTGGCTCAGTAGGTCCAACTGGACCTCAAGGGATTGCAGGATCTGCAGGATCTCCAGGAAAAAGTGGCCCCCCTGGCCGAGTAGGTCCAACTGGATCTCCAGGGATTCCAGGATCTGTAGGATCTCCAGGAGAAAATGGCCCCCCTGGCTCATTAGGTCCACGTGGATCTCCAGGGATTCCAGGATCTGTAGGATCTCCAGGAGAAAGTGGCCCCCCTGGCTCATTAGGTCCACGTGGATCTCCAGGGATTCCAGGATCTGTAGGATCTCCAGGAGAAAGTGGCCCCCCTGGCTCCTTAGGTCCACCTGGATCTCCAGGGATTCCAGGATCTGTAGGATCTCCAGGCGAAAGTGGCCCCCCTGGCTCATTAGGTCCACCTGGATCTCCAGGGATTGCAGGATCTGTAGGATCTCCAGGCGAAAGTGGCCCCCCTGGCTCATTAGGTCCAACTGGATCTCCAGGGATTGCAGGATCTGTAGGATCTCCAGGCGAAAGTGGCCCCCCTGGCTCATTAGGTCCAACTGGACCTCCAGGGATGAATGGGGCACAGGGCAGGAGAGGTGTACAGGGAACTAAGGGAGAGAACGGTGAAAAAGGAGTTATAGGACGACCAGGCCCAACTGGACCTCAAGGGGAATATTGGAGCTCAGGGACCGAAAGGACAACCCGGAGAGAGAGGGTTTCAAGGACTAGGATCAACAGGACAACCAGGAGAGAGAGGGTACCCTGGACCACAAGGAGACCCTGGAGGTAAAGGAGTGAAAGGAGAAAAAGGGGAGGCAGGAGCAGCAAAGGGGGACAGAGGAAGCCAGGGAGTACGTGGGGAGAAAGGAGATGAAGGTACACAGGGACCATCAGGATACCCAGGACCACCGGGACAAAAGGGAGAGTTGGGACAACCTGGAGACAAAGGAGAAAGAGGATACCGAGGATTACAAGGAGACAAGGGAGATGAAGGATCCCAAGGACCGCGGGGCCCTGCTGGTCGAGACGGCTTACCTGGATCTCCAGGAGAACCAGGACTTGAAGGACCATCAGGAGAACATGGAGATCCAGGCCCACAAGGTCCACGTGGTTTGTCTGGGAGAAACGGTTTACCTGGATACCCTGGGGCAGTTGGACGGCCGGGAACACCTGGTAAACCAGGAATACCAGGAGAGAATGGAGAGAAGGGAGATCATGGAACTTGTGAATGTGAAGGAGCACCAGCCCCTGGATCACAAGGAGCACCAGTTCTCTCAGGCACAGGAGGAGCTGTCTATGTTCGCTGGGGGAGGACTGTGTGTCCCATTGACCAGGGAACTCAACTAGTGTACTCTGGGAGAGCTGGAGGGACACATGGAGGGGCTGACCATCTCTGCATGCCAAACGCTCCCGAATACCTTCAGTTCACCAGTGGGAACCAGGGAGTTCCCCTACATGGAGTGGAGTATCGAGCCGGAGACAATAGCTCACTGTCCAGTGTTGAAAACCACAACGTTCCGTGTGCTCTGTGCTACACCACCACACGAGTCACAGTGGTCATGATCCCAGCCAAAGTCAACTGCCCAACTAACTGGACTATGGAGTACAATGGCTACCTCATGACCTCACACTCCAACAACCATCGCTCGACGTACCAGTGTGTGGACAGGGACCCTGAGACTGTTCCAGGCACCAGCAGTGAGCAGAGTTCTGATGATGCTCTCTTCTACCATGTGGAGGCAGTCTGCACTGGAGACTACTGCCCTCTGTATTGTGACAATGGAAAGGAGCTCACCTGTGTGGTCTGCTCTCGCTGAACTTGCTGATTGCTTCAAGACTGTTATACACATAGATGCACCGCTACAAGACTGTTATGCATGTAGAAGCACGTACTTCATGTTGTACTAGAGAGTATAGTGGCACAGCCACTTTGAGTGATGTTAAATTTGCAATGCACATTCGCCATGCGCGCATGCACAACAGTTCACAGACAGAGGATGTGGTGGCTCCGTAACTCATACAATCATACGGAATGAGTTTATAAAAAGTAATAGTGAGTGAAACAAGCTCTACATCTGGTCATCTGAATTGTGTGGTACTTAATGATTCTAAATACACTTGCGAAAATTGAACTCCTGATATTTTCACTAGCGAAAAAATGCATTGCGTTCATTCGACACACGGTGGTCTTGGTAAGGTGTTGCCCTTAGTGTGGCTGAGTGTCCAACACATGTGCAGATTAGCCCTAGCCCTAAAGAATTAGCTAGAACCAAGGAAACAGGCTTTTTACAGTTGCTGCCAGAATTAGGCACGAGTGTAGGGTCGAATACAAGCACCTTAAACTCACAATTCTGATTTCCAAACTTCAAAATGTTAAAGCTTCCAAACATCATAGCTAACTTCAAAAGATATAGCTAGCTTCCAAACTTCGTAACTTCAAAATTTAAACTTCATAACTTCATAATTGTATATACAGGTTCCAAACTTCATAACTTCAACATTTTGTAGCTTCCAAACCAAATAGCTCCATAATGTTAAAGGTTCCAAACTTCAAAGCTTCCAAATTTATTAACTTCAAAATGATGCAACTTCCAAACCAGTTAGCTATTGGACTTCCAAACTCTTAAAAACATTAACATACCAAATTAATTAATATGCATTGTCCTTTTTCCTCAGAGGATGATGATATGGACTAAGAAAAATGCTATTCAGGAACTGGTTGCTACATGCCTGCAACGAAAAGGCCAACGTGCTACTGCCATTCACGTCCTCAACAGCCTATAATTATACTGAAGCTCCCAGAATCAATCATCGCCATAGTTCACATTTTATGCACACTCTTATGTTCATTTCTTGTGCACTCAGAAAAGTTATAGGTTTAATGCTTCATGTGTATGTCTGATGGCATTCTACTGTTTTTTTCACTATAATATTATAGCTGTGATACTCCAAAGAGCCCGGTATATATATACCCCAAGTAGATCAAAATAGTCATATACGAATATCCCTTGAGGGAATACTTCCGAATGTGCTCCTAAAGTCTGTCTTTTGTGGCTGCGACATTTTCCGTTCATGTTTTGTTACAGCCCGACGCGCGACTAGTCTCGTGCCCAGACCCCGCCCCCTCGTTCCGCGCGCTAGTCTCCTGCGCGCCCAGACGACACCGCGGGACCGCCATCTAAACCCTGCATGCAGTGTAGCGCAATTTGGAAGTAGTATATACAATTTGGAAGTGATACAATTTGGAAGTAGTACCATTTGGAAGTGGTACAATTTGGAAGTGGTACAATTTGGAAGTGAGAAGTAGCACGATTTGGAAGTGCGCACAGCCCCAATGGGCTTCCGTAATTTAGAATGACATACAACATTACAGTATGTGTGGCAGTGCCCATACATATTATACAGAAAAAATTCGCATTCAAACGACTAGGAGGACTCGCTTCGCTTACCAATAATGCAGCTACAGCTTATTCCAGTCTTCCAATGGAATGGATAGAACATGTTTAAGCATTGGTATAATAGAGATGCTGACAAACTCGTGTGCAGAGGAGACAGTCTCCCACCACTAGCAGACCTACCAACACTCAGTCCTCCCTCTTCACCTACTGTGAGACTACATCACCAGTAACAGACTGCCACCTACTCTTCTGGCAAGAGATTGAGCCAATAATGGAGAGGTCTTCCCCATGGAGGACAGTCAGCCTCAGTGTGGGTTCAAGCTGGGGCCATCCACTACTACAGAGTATCTTCCTCTGTCAGTGTGTGGGGTTGCAGGCTTTGGAGTCCTCGTGTTGTTCACAAACACTAATAGAGATGTGGACATCACTTACTACACCTTCTTACCCACTGACACTTCTTAGACAGGATCCTAATTCTGTTTTTTCCCCTGCACAATTGTACATGCTCAGTGCAAATATTGTGATAAGATCATTGCCTAAAACAACTAAGTATCCCTAAGAGCTAATCCATGACATCCTCTGACGTAAAATGACTCTGCTTCTTGCCAGTATAAAAGGGATGTCCTAGTCCCCATATACACACGTGTGAGAGCTTCTGTCATACAATATTATCGAGTTTTGGCAGAAGATGGAGTTACCAAAGTGTGCCTTGATTCTAGCAACAATATTAGTTGCTTTTTCTATTTCCTTTGCCCAAAATGAAGGTGAGAGAAGCAAGTTTCCGAGAATTCAATGTAAGAAAATGATGCCTGGGTGCCATCACAGGAGGTAGTCAAGTAAGTGTCCACCAAGTGGAGGTACTGAGAGGTAGGGATGGGAGAGATGGAGTGAGAGGTCCAGCTGGACCACCAGGTCCACCTGGACCTACAGGAGTGGGTGGAGATAAGGGAGAGAAGGGATGTGAGGGACCACAGGGAGAGAGAGGGATAACGGGACCTCGGGGAATTGTGGGTCTCAAGGGGATGACTGGAAGCAAGGGAGACAGTGGAGACACTGGTCAGCCTGGACCTCAGGGACCACAGGGAGGAACTGGTGACAAAGGAGATCGCGGGGACACTGGACTAACTGGACATCAGGGACAACTAGGAGCCCCAGGTCCTCTGGCCATGGGAGGAGCTGTCTATGTTCGCTGGGGGAGGACTGTTTGTCCCAGTGGCCAGGGAACTGAGCTGGTGTACTCTGGGAGAGCTGGAGGGAGTCACCGTGGTAACAGTGGAGGAGGTGCTAACCATCTCTGTATGCCAGATGATCCTGAACACTTGCAGTATACTAGTGGAACACAAGGATACAGCTACATGTATGGAGTGGAGTATCGACCAGTCAGCTCTCAACCGTTACAAACTGTTAATTACCACAATGTTCCATGTGCTGTGTGCCATGTCACAACACGGGCTACACTGTTGATGATTCCAGCTAAAGTCAACTGCCCCACAAACTGGACCACAGAGTACACTGGATACTTGATGACTGGAAACAGTGGTCATTATCGTTCCACATATGAATGTGTGGACAAGGATCCCGAATCTGTTGTTGGACTAAATGGTGCTGATAGCAGTCAAGCTCTCCTCTACCATGTGGAACCCATTTGTTCTGGGTTGTCCTGTCCACCATATGATAGTGGGAAGGAGCTCACCTGTGTGGTGTGCTCTCATTGAAAACTTATCTATCAATATACTGCTGTGTACTTCGTTTGATGATGATTATCTCATGCTGATAAATCCTCAAAATTATCATAGGGAGAGATAGTGTAGATAGCAAAGCAAAATACTGTACTCCTTTGTTCACATTACGTATGTAAGTTCTTCTTACTTGTGGAGCTGAGGAAGAATGGGTTGTGGACATGACGTGAAAATCTTGTGGAAGAGAAACAAACAAGACAGCAAGTAGCTACTCTCAGTAGGGGAGTTGGTGGACAATCAGGATGCTACATTAATATTCCCAAGGTGCGATTAGCCTACACATATGCTAAGCTGACTACTCACAAACATGAAGTTCCACTATGGCATGTGTTGTGAAAGTCATCAAGACATCTTAGTCATGAGTTCACACAGAGCCATGGAACACTACCCTACTGCATGGTGTACTTGATGTAATGTAATAATCCTGCAACCTATGCACAATAAACATAGGTGATGAGTACTGATCACCATTCATCTAACATGGTTACATTCATTAAAAAGTGGTATAATTCAGAACCCATTGACTATAGGAATGCTATCATGGATTCTCAAAGCAGGTCTGAGCATTCCCATTGCTCACTAAACCATCAGAGTAACAAATGGCTGAGTCCAAGGAATGGACATGGAAGTTTGTACAGTACATAATGTTCCAGTTGCCACAAATATTCCTTTGTGTAGGATGGTTCTTATGAGAATTGGATGGGAAATGTTTCTGCAGAGCTATAGATGAGTAACAAAAGGAGAGTCACAGTACAGTATGTTGGTGGCTGAGTGCAGGGAGAGTTGCATGGAAGTTTGTTCACTTACATGTGGTCCAGTTTAGACTATACTTAGCCATCTATACAATGTTCTCTTGAAAAGTCAGACCAGACCTCTTAAAGATAATCTGCATGACTCAGTTCCTTGAGTAATTGAATCCTAAAAATGGATGGTGCAGCTTTGAGATTCTGTTAGGTAGGGGAAAAACAGGGAAGATGAATATAGGCTCACATTGTTAGTAAGCCAGAGAGTTTACTGGAGTGAGAGTTTGATCAGTCTTGCTGCTCTCTTCAGCACCCTGACAGCTAAGAAAAGTTTTTGTAAGAGATCCTCCTAGTAGCAATGTCCGAGACCATCTGAACCTCGCAAGAGTCGCAGCATCGATAACCAGCTGCTGTTTACACACTATCTCCCCCACTGTTTCTCTACCAGTGGTTCTCAGAGTACTCTGCCTTCCTCTCTCATGATGTTATCGCTCCTTTTCCCAGCATTCCCTCGTGACATCGCTGCGTGACATCGCTGCCTATCAGTGGTTCTGTAGTTAGTACAGCTCCCTACACTTGGGACAGACAGTATGTAAACACATGTCGTGTTTGCTTATCCATGCTACACATTCCAGTATACATGTAGCTAAATTGAAGCAACCCTGGTGCTAATGTAGTTACAGTATGTAGTGTTCACTGTAACATTCTGTAGGTCACTGTTCATTTGTATCGTCCCTGCTGCCTCTTGGTCCAAGTACTCTACTGTCCATTGGCTGGGACTGCCACATGCTCTTCTGGCAAGAGATTGAGCTAATAAGACTCACTAATGGAAAGGTCTTCCCCATTGAGGACATGTAAAAGAGAGGGATAACAGGACCTCGGGGAATTGTGGGTCTCAAGGGGATGACTGGAAGCAAGGGAGATCGCGGGGACACTGGACTCCCTGGACCTCAGGGAGAACGCAGAGCTCCAGGTCCTCTGGCCATGGGAGGAGCTGTCTATGTTCGCTGGGGGAGGACTGTTTGTCCCAGTGGCCAGGGAACGGAGCTGGTGTACTCTTGAGGACATGTAAGTTCTTCTTAATTGTGGAGCTGAGGAAGAATGGGTTGTGGACATGACGTGAAATATCTTGTGGAAGAGAAACAAACAAGACAGTAAGTAGCTAGCTCTCAGTAGGGGAGTTGGTGGACAATCAGGATGCTACATTAATATTCCCAAGGCGGGATTAGCCTACACAAACGCTAAGCTGACTACTCACAAACATTAAGTTGTCACTATGGCATGTGTTGTGGAAGTCATCAAGACATCGATAGTCATGAGATCACAGAGCCATGGAACACTACCCTACTGCATGGTGTACTTGATGTAATGTAATAATCCTGCAACCTATGCATAGGTGATGAGTACCAATCACCATCCATCTAACATGGTTGCATTCTTAGAAAAGTGGTATGTATAATTGACCCATTTACTATAGGAATGCTATCATGGATTCTCAAAGCAGGCCTGAGCATTCCCTATGCTCACTAAACCATCATAGACAAACGGCTGAGTCAAGGGAATGGACAGTTTGTACAGTACATGTGGTCCACATGCAGTTTGCCACAAATATTGCTTTGCATAGGATGGTTCTTAGTAGGTCTGTCTGGGTTATGATAATTGGATGGGAAATTGTCTGCAGAGCTATCGCTGAGTAACAAAAGGAAAGTCAAGGTTTGCTTTCTCAGAGAAGGCTGGGAAAGAGCAATAACATCATGAGAGGGAGGTAGAGTAGCTACTCTCATTCAGTAATATCGAGATCAGAGTCGCCAGAACAGTGTGGTGATGGCTGAGTGCAGGGAGAGTTGCATGCAAGTTTGTACAGTTACATGTGGTCCAGTTTAGACTATACTTCGCCATCTATACAATGCTCTCTTGCAAAGTCAGACCAGACCTCTTCATATAATCTGCATCAGTTCCTTTTGTAATTGCACCTGAAATGTGGATGGTGGAGCTTTGACAAAATGGGGAGATGGATAGGCTCACATTGTTAGTGTATCTTTTACTGTAGCTAGAGGGTTCATTAGAGTGAGCCGAACAGACCTGCTCTCTTGAGCACCCTGACAGCTAAGAAGAGAGCAAAAATGTTTTGTTAGAGATCCTCCTAGTAACAATGTCCGAGACCATCTGAACCTCGCAAGAGTCGTTGTGTGTCGATAACCAGCTGCTGTTTACACACTGTCTCCCCCACTGTTTCTCTACCAGTGGTTCTCAGAGTACTCTGCCTCCCTCTCTCATGATGTTATCGCTCCTTTTCCCAGCATTCCGTAGTGACATTGCTGCCTATCACTGGTCTCAGCTCCTGTAGTTTGTACAGCTACTTTCACCTGAATTATTCAGCTCTGCTTTCCTGTGAGTCTATCTTGGCTTTGATGATGTTCAATCTCAATCTTCTTTGACTACGACCCCAGTTATCTTCAAGGGAAACCACTCAGTGTGTTGTGGACATTTCACATATGCACCATGGTTTAGCTCGAATACTGTGACATGAGGTCGTCTTGATGACTTTAATGTCACAGGTCATAATAATGTTTGTGAGTATATACCCTGTTTAGTTTAGGCTGAATACCTATACTGTAGCATCATAGATTTTTTATCATACAGTACATGACACTATTCATAATCATTTTTACACTTTCTATAATAAAATTTTTTTGCAGCTATGGCACAGCACTGCAGTATGGACAATAGATTGCACTAGTATGAACTTATTGAGCGAAATACACAAGTATGAAGTACCAGGTTCTTGAGGTAATACGTCATTATGTCTTGGGGACCTTTCTTTTCTATTTATTTGAGCTTATAAAAAGGCCCCCGGAGCCTGCAATACCTAACCTGAATGCAGCCTAGGTACCCAAATCAATATGCCTGCAGCCAATATCATTTTTTATTCGGATCCTCTGCTACCCTAGACTTGTAGCCGGGCACTTTTGCAGGGTAAGGAGAAAGAGTCTAGTACAAATGTGCATTATTATGCCTGTATGCGGTGTACATAATGATGAACACTAGCTACCACTAGCGACATGCGCACTACACTGTCTTACCGGACATACTTGTGACTCTGAAACATTTCAAAGTCACTGTGAGCCACAAGCAGCCCATAGATGGTAAACTGTAGCTACGTATGATGAACACTAGCTACACATACACACTACACTGTCTTATCGGACATATACATACTTGTCACTCTGAAACCCCATAGATGGTAAACTAGGTCCAGCTGATTCTCTCGTGTGCGTTGGACGCTTAAAACCTAGAGTCGTGGAAATAAAATGTGGGAGTATAATATCAAAACACCTTACTACTTAAATTTCTAATTCCTTTTAAGCTTCTACCGTACATGGTTTACAACAAACCTTACCTGGTGCAGTGAGCTTGATCCGAAATCTTGGTTATTTAAATCTTGAAAGAAATCCACTGAAGGTTGATGCTTTTCTTTCTGCCCCTGGGTGTCCATCTGGGGTGTGACCACGAGGGTGTGCTGTTGTGTCTTGCAATGTCGTGCCTCCTCTGAAAATATCTGGAACAGTTTGGACAGCCAAAGTTTGCATGATCCAGCATTCAATTTGCTGCTTCTGACCACCACGTTGCTTCGGACTCAAACAACGGCTGCTTGGCAGAGCTTCTTATGCATAATGGGTACATTCAGATGGCCACTGAAGTGCAACCTATATTACCTGAGAAAGGCCCATGTCAACTGCACTGTGGTGTGCTGTGTTACTGTGGGTAAAATATGGGAGGCAAAGAACACAACGTTATCACGAGGGACTGTCCCAGCAGATGTCTGGAACAATAGTCAAGTCTAGTATATACTCCATACCAGAGTTAGGCTCTCAGCTAAATTAGCAGTGGTTGTGGAGACTTAGTGGATTGGAACTGTAATCATGCCATTCTTTCTCAGATCCTTAATAATTGTGGCAACACTTCTAGCAGCAGTAATCACTATCTCCTTTTCTCAACGTAAGGAAGAATGAAGGTGTTCTTTACTGACTAATTTAATGCATCCGCAGAGTGTTAGCTATGTTTGAATTATGAACAGATGGACCACCTGAAGGATACACAGGAGAAGCAGGAGAAAAGGGAGAAAGAGGCCCCCCTGGCCCAGTAGGTCCACCTGGATCTCCAGGAGAAAGAGGCCCCCCTGGCCTAGTAAGTCGAACTGGATCTCCAGGAGAAAGAGGCCCCCCTGGCCCAGTAGGTCGAACTGGATTTCAAGGAGAAAGAGGCCCCCCTGGCCCAGTAGGTCCACCTGGATCTCCAGGAGAAAGAGGCCCCACTGGCCCAGTAGGTCCACGTGGATCTCCAGGAATAAAAGGGGCACAGGGCAGGAGAGGTGTGCAGGGGACTCAGGGAGAGAACGGTGAAAAGGGAAATATAGGCCCACCAGGCCCAGCTGGAAATACTGGAGCTCAAGGAGATCCAGGAGAGAGAGGGTTCTCTGGACAACCAGGGAATATTGGAGCTCAGGGACTGAAAGGAGAACCCGGAGAGAGAGGGTTCCCTGGAACACAGGGACTGAAAGCACAGAAAGGGTTTCAAGGAACACCAGGACAAACAGGACAAACAGGATCAACAGGAATACAAGGAAAGAGAGGACCAAAAGGAGATCCTGGACCACTAGGACCGGAAGGAGATCCGGGAGATGTAGGGTTCCCA
>CASHTH010002282.1:0-15599 GCA_030341885.1 Geodia barretti
AGAGGGGTTATAAAAGACCATATTGTAAGTTTCACTCTTGCTAAAGAACTACATTAGTCTATATACTGGTGGTCTCACTAGACGGCTGGAATGATTGGGGGAGAGATGGGTCCCCTATGACAACTGGCAGTATTCGCTGACCTTTGACCTTACATCGGATGACGTAACTGGCCGCACTCTCTACCTGAGATTGGAGGTCTGGACACTGTTGCCATGTCACGTAAGAGAACACCTGTAGCATCTTGCACACACATAATTATTACGCCTGCATTTTAACAAGTTCACTGCTGGAGATCATGCCAAGTGAACTCTTAGCTTACTGCGCATGCAAACCACTGTACTAGAAAATGTCTTCTAGCATCCAAACGCAAACTCTGACATGTGACTTTAAGATATTCATACTAACATCTGGAATTTGTAATACAGCATTTATATACGTATATACAAGTAACAGTTATTCCAGTCTTGCATGCGTACGTAAGACCTCGCATACACTGAATGGTAGCAGCCTTGGGCCCCTAAAACACTTCCATAATTGCAGTCACAAGGCTATAAGGTACTACATATCACCACATGGTTACTGCCCTTCTGCCTCGCCTAGTGTGAATGGACTGCTCATTGGACAGGCCAACAACTTCCACCGACGGTGGATGTTTGACATTCCTGTTAGTTCCCTGTCTCCATTGAGGATGTAATAATTACTGCACGTGATCTTTTCCAGAATGCTGTGGCAGGAAGCAACCACATTGACATTGCTTTTGAGGTAATGATTACAGTGGGGGTAAAGGTAGAGGCATGTTGGTTCCCTTGCTCCCTTAGAAACTCTTAGATGCATGTAGTCTCATAGACCAAAAGCAAGGGTTGGAGGTGTGACAGATATTATTATAGCCAAATAAGGCCACCAAGTTTATACGAGGCAAAAACCATTAGTATGATCAATATCCAGTTCTACATGCTATTCTCTCCCATCCCTCACCTCCCTCCCTCCTAGAGTGCTGCTAACTACTCTGTGAGGATGGCAGGAGCCTACCCATACCCTGTCCAGGGAGGAGGCATCTATTTCAACGACTCAAACAGAAACTTTGTCCGGAAGCCTCAGTCTGACTTTGGCTGGGACTGGGGGCCTGCCTTTGTGCCCACTGGAATATGGAAAAGCATTGAGTGAGCACTCCGTCTGGGTGATATTATGCATGCTAATTTATGGATTAAGTAGTGCAGGAAGATATTAGGACCAGGGGGGGTTAGCGTCTCTGCACATGTGAGAAATAGCATGCTGTGTGCCATTCTCCTACCATTTATTGCACGTGGACCTGGGAAAATTTACAGAGGCACCAGCCTCTGCAGCATTTCTGGTTCCTACGTACAGCACTGGTTTTACAGACAACCTACTATAACCTTGTTTATGTTCCTTCCATCTCCCAGCATCATATCATTTCAGGATGCCTATGTGGATTACATCATTCCCAAGACTTATTTCAACGACACGGACAAGTCCTACTATGCCAGTATTACCACCTGCGTATACCTTGCTCACAACTCAAACCCAAGTATATTTCTAGTGCATACATACATGTATATAGCTGAGTATATTATACTTTGGTTTCAGCTCTGACTGTGGATGTGAAGATGGAGTGCCCGTATGTCAAGCCTATCGAGGGAGTAAGTTTTGCCTCTCACTCACCTCTTCTCTACCTTTCTCTATCAGTTCTCCAACCACTTGATCTTCCTTGATATACTAACACTCTTTCACCCAACCCTGCTTATATTGTATCACCCAAGAATCTCCAGTCTGTATGTGAACTTTATTCACAAAACTAGACAAAACTCTTGTCTCCCTACCTCTCTCACTCAATACCAGGATTTCTTGGCAGACGAGGCAGGAGATATGTGCTCCACTCTCTACAGTGCTCCCATCGTACCGGACAATATAGAGCCCCACCTCTGGTGGCCTGCTGGAGTCGGGGACGGGACTCCTAACCTCATCGCCTGCAACATCACCGTCAATATCCTCGATGGCGTACGTCAGTGCATTCATATACAATGGGATGCATGAGTAGGCTGTAGGATAAGGGGGAAAGCTGCCTTGCTTGGTAAGTTTTTTACTGCCAATGTTGCATTGTTATAATACACCGACATAGAATATGACTCGGAGTATATACACCCCAGTGGATGAAAAAACAATAGTGGAATTTGTGATTTCCGTTTAAGATTTTAAGCAAGACCCACTGTATCTCAAATACCTTTTTTCTATATATGTGTGTAGTCTTCATTGTGTGTATGCTAATTTGTTCTACAGGAGAAACAGATTTCAACATTTTCAAGCAGTAAAAAGATCGGATTTCGCAACATTAAGATAGTTCAGGTATACCCATGCTCTAGCGTTGGTCACCCATGTTGAAGAAAAGTACCAGCTTCTTTACGTAAGAAAAGATTTAAAAGGGTGTCAATGCAAGGCAAGTGCATATCAAAAGCTGTGATGACACCCAGGATACTCCCAAGAAAAAAAAGAGCTGAAACTTGAACTCTGCAGAGCGCTCTTCTTATACTGAGCTACCAGGGCGGCTCTGCAGGCAGGGCTCAAAGTCCTAAGTTTTTTGCACAACAGAATACAAAAGCAACCCCAAATACTCTGTACGAGAAATCACTTAACTACTAATATTATCTGTGTGTGTTGCATAGGATCCAGTTGGTCCAAGTGGTGCCGATGGTCTCACCTTCTATTTCATGATGAGTACTGTCCTCTATGGAGACGTCCCAATATACGCCAAGGGCTCCAACTTTATCCCGATGGATGCGTTTGTCAACAGAGCAACTCCGAGCTTCGGTCGCAGTATTCTTCAGAGTGCAGTGGATGGGAATCAGAACATGGTCCGAGTTTGGTGAGTAGGTTGGCAGTCACACTTGAAATGATTAGCCAGAAGTTTTTGCTTCTCCGTGCATTCTAAGGAAGATGATCACAAAATTGGCCTTTCAGTTCCATGTAGAAGTAATAACACCAGTAGCACCAAAAGTCGCACTAGAATTGCTCTTAGCTACCACTGTCTTTCACAAAACTGCTTACCACTATATAAGACTCAAAGTATGTAAGCATGAACAAACTATTCTTATACTTCTGGTTGAGCTGGAGTTAGTATATACACCCTACAGGCCAGCTGAGTATTAGTTACGATGTATTGCATAGGGGAGGAGGGCTGTACCAGACGTCGTGGTTCTATGAGCTGTGTGATGAACTGGGACTAATGGTGTGGCAGGAGTTCATGTTTGCCGATGCTCTGTACCCTAGAGACAAGGTTGTACATATGCAGTAAATCCTGCTTCTAGTTCTCGTATGATACAACTGTAAATAATCATGGTTTTGGTCAAAAAAGTATTGATGCTTCTGGGGACAAAGTATTGAAACAAGGATATAGCGTGAAACAAATCCCGCTTCTTGTATCACAGTCACTATTCTGAGGATACCTCCAATAATGATTCATGCATGCCCAATGATATCTAGCTGTCTGTAGCCCCTAGCCCCTCGAATAATGTGTGTTCTGAGTGCAGGAGTTCCTGGAGAATGTACACCAGGAGGTGGTGCACACAGTGAGACGACTGGGGAACCATCCCAGCATCGTCCTCTGGAGTGGCAACAATGAGAACCAGGTATATACATCCGTGGAGAACTAAGTGTTGTCATTATACCTTTACTATTCTGCACAGCCTCACATGTTTCGCCTAGTCATCACTCACTCGTACATTACGAATGTGTATGTGCATGTCAGGGTAGCTATACCTAACTCTCGAGGTTAAGAATATTTATACACCACATTTGGACTCACTGTTACTATTAGCCAGCTTTTTGTCCAACAACCATGACCAATTCTCAGCCAGTGGACATTCTCAGTCAGTGCAGCATCACTGCCAATGAGTATGATAATCACAGAAGCTTCATGTGTTCAGTTGTGTATGTATACAATGAGGAAAGACTGAAGGAGTGACTGACTATTGCTATAGGATGCTGGGGAGCAGAGTGATGCCAATCTGGTGGACTACTCCATTCTCTATGACCAGACAGTGAGAGCCACTCTCTGGAAGGAGGTAACTCGGCATGCAAAGAGTTAAAAAATTATCGCCGAAATCTTTCCTTTTACCGAATATTTTTTGTATGTAACTAGGACAGTACCAGGCCCTATTGGCCATCCAGGTCCTCCAACGGAGCAGTGATAGATGACCCGGTGAGACAGCTGTACATTCAGAGGTGGGGGACTCCAGCAACACAACTATGGAGACATCCACAGGTTAACAACCTCATCATTTTGCAAAATTTTGTAGATTCCAAACATGTTTTTGGTAAAACAAAGGATGGTAGTAGTCAGCTTGCAACCCCCCCCCCCACCCACTGCCACACCATAGAGAGACTCAAAAATATAGAGTCAGTATTACAGAAAGAAGTGTATTTTCTGTAACTGAATGCCCTACAGGTATGACTACCAGCACTACTGTACTGACGTGAGCTTCTTCCCGCGACCTCGGTTTGCCAGTGAGTTTGGTTTCCAGAGCTACCCGTCCTTCACCTCCATCTCCAAGATCTCCACTCCAAATGTCAGTCTTGCACTCTCACACTCAGCGCTCTAAGTAGTGGGGAGTGCCATCTAGTATGTCAGTGATCATAGGCAGACTAAACCCTGGTAAGTGAGTGACAACTGCCCATTCATTATACATACATGTATGTATAATGGCCATGATGGACGGATAATAGTCAATTTCAGGAGACCAGGGAAGAGTATGTGTGTGCATCCTTCTTCCTCACTTTCTCTATGTGAAGGACTGGGACAACGACTCTGTGTTCATGAAGCACAGGCAGCACCATCCCAATGGGAACCAGCAGATGGCATATCACATGAGCCTCTTCTTCCACATGCCCAACAAGTCAGTCTAATGCACACAATCTCACTACAGGTCAGTCTAACCTGTCTTCCCTCTCACTTGCTACAAGTTTAGGTCACCTGGGTCTATTTTCCACAACCACTCCTAAGAATCTTGACACTGCACTCCCCAGCTATATTCAAGAAATTCAGGATGGTTGGTAGGACTGTCCTTCATTCCACTTTCCTGCTAAAAGCACGAAAGGTTTAGGCCACCCTACTTCCACATTCACACCTTATTTGCACCACACCTTCAGCTATAGTCCACAGGTGCACCTAGATTATTTTGTATCATAGTAAAACTGTCTAGTATAATATGCATAGCTACAAGCTACAAAACTTGTCAATCTCTCCTCTCTCTCCCCTCTTCTCTCCCCATGCACACAATCTCCCAGCACAAACAAGACGGTACAGTTCATGGACTTCATCTACCTGTCTCAGGTGGTTCAGGGACTGTGCATAAAGGCTGAGGCAGAGCACTACCGCAGACTCCTCAGTGAGGAGGACGCCCTCACTAGAGGCACTCTCTACTGGCAACTGGTGTGTGCTACAGTATGTTACAGTGTGTCAGAGACAGGTAGAGAATATGATGGAAGTATGGTGAGAGAGAGAGCTACCCAACCCAATGGCAAGGTTGTTGCCCATCATGTGTGGAAGTTAAAGTGGGGAAGTCCTGGTCTGAAGCTTCGTATTATGAAGTAGGCAAGCTGTGTTGTAGCAATGTGGTTTAGACTAGTCCAATCGCTGGTTTTTGTTTTGTATGTAAGGATTCTTCTGCCTGTAAGAGTGTGTAGCTCAATTCTTTACTGAAATGCAAGAGTGAACTAGGCAGTTTTCTAAAAGCTCTGTGATGATTCTATTCACAGAATGACATATGGCAGGCCCAGAGCTGGGCCTCAGTTCAGTATGACCTCAGCTGGAAGATCCTGCACCACTACATGAAGACAGTCTATCAGAGTCTCCTGGTGTCTGCCTACCAGTATGAAGGATACATTGGAGTCTATGTGGTCAATGATGACGCCCCTTCCACTTCCGTCGACTATGTACTCAACATTCTTGTGGTCTCTTGGGATAAGGTGACTTCATTAGTATGAGTAAAAGGCTAGGTTCACAATATGTCGCATTGCCACGTCGCGCGTTGCTGCTTTGCCGCGTCGCAAGGATAGAATCCATTTCTACCTTCGCGCGACGCAGCACGGCACGACAGGGCAAAGTGACGTATTGTGAAGCCTAAGTGTGTGTGTAGATAGATCTTAATTCCAGTGGTCACTCTTGGTTGCGTGTGTGCCACTTTTGCAGGTTGTGCGTGTTGAGATTTGCATGTGCTGAGACCAAACCATGAAACATTATGTCAGTGTTCAAAGTGGGAGGACGTACTTCATTCACAGATGCAAACTATGTGACTCTCTGTGTTCCCAATTGTAGGGGAATGTGGTGAAAGATTTCAAGATGGCCAACACCAGTAGAGGGTTCACTGGAGTGAGAGTGTTCAATGAGAGACCGGCCACTGTCTTCAATGGTACCTCATCAACTGACAGCTTCCTCTACATGGTTCTCTCTGATGCCAAGAGTAAGTTCCATTAAGGGGAGGACAGCGAAATATGGGCGGGAGAGAGATAGGTGCAGCAAGATAGAAGATGTTGTCATTCCATATTACAACTGTAGTCGAAGAAGTTGGTTTGTCTCTTCGCCCACTCTGGTGCCTATAATTATATTTTTAAAATGCGAAATTGTTGACACCCTTATTTAGGGAGGATAGCTAGCGAAATTTGGGCGAGATAGGGATAGGTGTAGCGAGATAAAAGAAATTATCATTCCATTATACAACTTTAGTAAAAGTATTAAGTATAGTTGGTTTGTCTCTTTGCCCACTCTTGTGCCTGTAAAAAATGCGAATGGTTGACACCCTTATTTAGGGGGGACCGGAAATTTTAGCAAGGTAGGGACAGGTTCAGCAAGATAGATGATGTTACCATTCCATACTCAAACTGTGGTCTTATTGCTGATGAACTGAAAGTTTCATCTCATAGTGTCTTCATAATGCTTGGATGTTATAATTCCTAACATGTGGTTTTCATTAGGTGGAGCTCAGTTGGCTACCAACTGGTTCTTCCCTTCCAATTTCACTCAAGTGAAGCTGCAGCAACCCAACATACAGGCAACTAACTTCAAACAAACGTCTTCGAATTCTGTTGCTGTGAGTCTGTCTGAATCTTGCAGATATGCACTTATATCCTTTGCTGCAGTTCACTATTTCTTCATCGGCTGCGGCTCCGTTTGTCTATCTTCAAACATCTCTCACTGGAAACTTCAAGTAATATAAGCAGACACTTTCTTCTGTGGTTGTGTACTGGTATTCTTCATCCATTCTGCATTTTAGTGACAATGGATTCCTGATGATGCCGTCATCTGTGATGATCTACAACCTGACCTTCACTTCTGTAGCCAACTTCTCTGCATCCAACTTTCAGAAACAACTCCTCATCAGGTGCAATACATTACTTACTGCATGTGTTCTTCCACTTTTGACTTTTCCTCCCTTGTATATAGGACTGTGGTTGACACTTACAGCAAGTAATGGTGGTGAACACAATACATGACATTTTGTTTTTAAATGTTAATGTTATACCAATGCTTAAACAACTGTACTATGTTCTGTCAATCCCATTGGAAGACTAGAATAAGCTGTAGCTGCAAGCGAAACGAGCCCTCCTAGTCGTCTGAAAGCGAAATGTTTCTGCTAGCTATATTATGTGTATTTTCTGTATATGTACCGGCACTGCCACACAAACTATGATGTTGTATGCAATACACATGAAACACGTGAAAATTCAAACTGCTCGCTTCACTCACCAAAAATGCCTTGCATTCCTCTAGTAGAGCTATCTCGGTTGCTTAGCATGAACACAATGTATTTTTTCGCTAGTGAAAATATCAGGAGTTCCATTTTCGCAAGCGTATTTAGAACCAC
The DNA here is from genome assembly GCA_030341885.1 of Geodia barretti. NCBI lineage: Eukaryota > Metazoa > Porifera > Demospongiae > Tetractinellida > Geodiidae > Geodia > Geodia barretti. Next base: position 7,876 of record CASHTH010002282.1, read on the forward strand.
TATGATACATGTAGTGCCACACAATTCAGACGAGGAGATGTAGAGCTTGTTTCACTCACTATTACTTTTTATAAACTCATTCCGTATGATTGTATGAGTTACGGAGCCACCACATCCTCTGTCTGTGAACTGTTGTGCATGCGCGCATGGCGAATGTGCATTGCATATTTAACATCACTCAAAGTGGCTGTGCCACTATACTCACTAGTACAACATGAAGTACTTGCTTCTACATGCATAACAGTCTTGGGGTGGTGCATCTACATGTATAACTGTCTTGGAGCAATCAGCAAGTTCAGCGAGAGCACACTACACAGGTGAGCTCCTTTCCATCGTCGCGATACAGAGGGCAGTAGTCTCCAGTGCAGACTGCCTCCACGTGGTAGAAGAGAGCATCATCAGAACTCTGCTCACTGCTGGTGCCTGGAACAGTCTCAGGGTCCCTGTCCACACACTGGTACGTCGAGCGATGGTTGTTGGAGTGTGCGGTCATGAGGTAGCCATTGTACTCCATAGTCCAGTTAGTTGGGCAGTTGACATTGGCTGGGATCATGACCACTGTGACTCGTGTGGTGGTGTAGCACAGAGCACACGGAACGTTGTGGTTTTCAACACTGGACAGTGAGCTATTGTCTCCGGCTCGATACTCCACTCCATGTAGGGGAACTCCCTGGTTCCCACTGGTGAACTGAAGGTACTCGGGAGCGTTTGGCATGCAGAGGTGGTCAGCCCCTCCATCTGTCCCTCCAGCTCTCCCAGAATACACTAGTTGGGTTCCCTGGTCACTGGGACAAACAGTCCTCCCCCAAGCGAACATAGACAGCTCCTCCTGTGCCTGAGAGAACTGGTGCTCCTTGTGATCCAGGGGCTGGTGCTCCTTCACATTCACAAGTTCCATGATCTCCCTTCTCTCCACTCTCTCCTGGTATTCCTGGTTTACCAGGTGTTCCCGGCCGTCCAACTGCCCCAGGGTATCCAGGTAAACCGTTTCTCCCAGACAAACCACGTGGACCTTGTTGGCCTGGATCTCCATGTTCTCCTGATGGTCCTTTAAATCCTGGTTCTCCTGGAGATCCAGGTGAGCCGTCTCGACCAGCAGAGCCCCGCGGTCCTTGGGATCCAACCTCTCCCTTGTCTCCTCGTAATCCTAGGTGTCCTCTTTCTCCCTTGTCTCCAGGCTGTCCAAACTCTCCCTTTTGTCCCTGTGGTCCTCGGTATCCTGACAGACCCTGTGTACCTTCATCTCCTTTCTCCCCACGTACTCCCTGGCTTCCTCTGTCCCCCTTTGCTGCTCCTGCCTCCCCTTTTTGTCCTTTCACTCCTTCACCTCCAGGGTCTCCTTGTGGTCCAGGGTACCCTCTCTCTCCTGGTTTTCCTGTTAGTCCTGTTGGTCCTTGAAACCCTCTCTCTCCTGTTGGTCCTTGAACCCCTCTCTCTCCTGTTGGTCCTGTTGGTCCTTGAAACCCTCCTGGTCCTTGAAACCCTCTCTCTCCGAGTTCTCCTTTCAGTCCCTGAGCTCCAATATTCCCTGGTTGTCCAGGGAACCCTACATCTCCTGGATCTCCTTGAGCTCCAGTATTTCCAGTTGGGCCTAGTAATCCTATATCTCCCTTCTCACCGTTCTCTCCCGTAGTTCCCTTCACACCTCTCCGGCCCTGTGCCCCTTCCATCCCTGGAGATCCACTTGGACCTACTGGGCCAGGGGGGGCACTTTCTCCTGGAGATCCTCCAGGTCCTGGAGGTCCAGTTGGACCTACTCGGCCAGGGGGGCCACTTTTTCCTCGAGATCCTCCAGGTCCTGCAATCCCTCGAGGTCCAGTTGGACCTACTGGGCCAGGGGGGGCACTTTCTCCTGGAGTTCCTCCAGGTCCCATAGGTCCAGTTGGACCTACTCGGCCAGGTCGGCCACTCTCTCCTGGAGATCCTGCAGATCCTGCAATCCCTTGAGGTCCAGTTGGACCTACTGGTCCAGGTGGACCTACTGGTCCAGGTGGATCTACTGGTCCAGGGGAGCAACTTTGTCTTGGAGATCCTCCAGGTCCTGCAATCCCTGGAGATCCAGGTTGACGTACTGGGTGAGGGGGGCAACTTTTTTCTCGAGATCCTCCAGGTCCTGCATTTCCACTTCGTCCCTTTTCTCCTGCTTCTCCTTTTATAGGCCCACTTGGTATTGGTGATGCATCTGTTCATTTATATAGTCAAACATCACTAACACTCTCAGTCTGCAGATGCATTTAATTAGTCAGTAAAGAACACCGTCATTCTTCCTTACCTTGAGAAAAGGAGATAGTGATTACTGCTGCTAGAAGTGTTGCCACAATTATTAAGGATCTGAGAAAGAATGGCATGATTACAGTTCCAATCCACTAAGTCTCCACAACCACTGCTAATTTAGCTGAGAGCCTAACTCTGGTATGGAGTATATACTAGACTTGACTATTGTTCCAGACATCTGCTGGGACAGTCCCTCATGCATGATGATAACATTGTGTTCTTTGCCTCCCATATTTTACCCACAGTAACACAGCACACCACAGTGCAGTTGACATGGGCCTTTCTCAGGTAATATAGGCTGCACTTCAGTCGCCATCTGAATGTACCCATTATGCACAAGAAGCTCTGCCAAGAAGCCGTTGTTTGAGCCCGAAGCAACGTGGCAGTCAGAAGCAGCAAATTGAATACTGGATCATGCAAACTTTGGCTGTCCAAACTGTTCCAGACATTTTCAGAGGAGGCACGACATTGCAAGACACAACAATACATCCTCGTGGTTACACCCGGATGGACACCCAGGGGCAGAAAAGCATCAACCTTCGGTGGATTTCTTTCAAGATTTAAATAACCAAGATTCTTCGGATCAAGCTCACTGCACCAGATAAGGTTTGTTGTAAACCATGTAGGGTAGAAGTTTAAGAGGGATTATAAATTTAACACTTAACCAGCCACCGACACATAAATGTGTCCAGAGTGTCCATAAGTCCATAAGAATTTATATGGGGGTTATAATACTAGGCGCTAATACTTTATACATCAATTTATGCTTATTTAAGCAGATCCCCATGGCGTCCAAAGGTGTTTTGATATTTACTCCCACATTTTATTTCCACGACTCTATGTTATAAGCATCCAATAGAATCAGATGGATCTAGTTTACCATCTATGGGCTGCTTGTGGCTCACAGTGACTTTGAAATGTTTCAGAGTGACAAGTATGTCCGGTAAGACAGTGTAGTGAGGATGTAGCTAGTGGTAGCTAGTATTCATCGTATGTACATCGCATACAGGCATAATAATGCACATTTATACTAGGCTCTTTCTCTTACCCTGCAAAAGTGCCTGGCTACAAGGCTAGGGTAGCAGAGGATCTGACTATAAAATGATATCGGCTGCAGGCATAGTATGTCTGTGAGTGGGGGTACCTAGGCTGCATTCAGGATAGGTATTGCAGGCTCCCAGAGCCTTTTTATAAGCTCAAATAAATAGAAAAGAAAGGTCCCCAAGACATAATGACGTATTACCTCAAGAACATCGGCTCAATAGTTCAATCTTCATACTTTTACTAGTGCAATCTATGGTCCATACTGCAGTGCTGTGCCATAGCTGGAAATTTTTTTCTTATACAAAGTGTAAAAATGATAGTGAATAAAGTGATGTACTGTATGATAACACCTATGAAAATCTATGATGCTACAGTATAGTTATTCAGCCTAAACTAAACATGGTATATACTCACAAACATTACTATGGCTTGTGACATTAAAGTCATCAAGACCACCTCATGTCACAGTATTCGAGCTGAACCATGGTGCATATGTGAAATGTCCACAACACACTGAGTGGTTTCCCTTGAAGATAACTGGGGTCGTAGTCAAAGAAGATTGAGATTGAACATCATCAAAGCCAAGATAGACTCACAGGAAAGCAGAGCTGAATAGTTCAGGTGAAAGTAGCTGTACAAACTACAGGAGCTGAGACCAGTGATAGGCAGCAATGTCACTACGGAATGCTGGGAAAAGGAGCGATAACATCATGAGAGAGGGAGGCAGAGTACTCTGAGAACCACTGGTAGAGAAACAGTGGGGGAGACAGTGTGTAAACAGCAGCTGGTTATCGATGCTGCGACTCTTGCGAGGTTCAGATGGTCTCGGACATTGCTACTAGGAGGATCTCTTACAAAAACTTTTGTGCTCTTTTCTTAGCTGTCAGGGTGCTGAAGAGAGCAGCAAGACTGATCAAACTCTCACTCCAGTAAACTCTCTGGCTTACTAACAATGTGAGCCTATATGTGAGCCTATATTCATCTTCCCTGTTTTTCCCCTACCTAACAGAATCTCAAAGCTGCACCATCCATTTTTAGCAAGGAACTGAGTCATGCAGATTATCTTTAAGAGGTCTGGTCTGACTTTTCAAGAGAACATTGTAGAGATGGCTAAGTATAGTCTAAACTGGACCACATGTAACTGAACAAACTTCCATGCAACTCTCCCTGCACTCAGCCACCAACATACTGTACTGTGACTCTCCTTTTGTTACTCATCTATAGCTCTGCAGAAACATTTCCCATCCAATTCTCATAAGAACCATCCTACACAAAGGAATATTTGTGGCAACTGGACCATTATGTACTGTACAAACTTTCATGTCCATTCCCTTGACTCAGCCTTTTGTTACTCTGATGGTTTAGTGAGCATTGGGAATGCTCAGACCTGCTTTGAGAATCCATGATAGCATTCCTATAGTAAATGGGTTCTGCAATTATACCACTTTTCTAAGAATGTAACCATGTTAGATGGGTGGTGATTGGTACTCATCACCTATGTTTATTGTGCATAGGTTGCAGGATTATTACATTACATCAAGTACACCATGCAGTAGGGTAGTGTTCCATGGCTCTGTGTGAACTCATGACTATCGATGTCATGATGACTTTAACAACACATGCCTACTTTGTGAGAACTTCAATGTTTGTGAGTAGTCAGCTTAGCGAATGTGTAGGCTAATCCCACCTTGGGAATATTAATGTAGCATGCTGATTGTCCACCAACTGCCCTACTGAGAGCTAGCTACTTGCTGTCATGTTTGTTTCTCTTCCACAAGATATTTCATGTCATGTCCACAACCCATTCTTCCTCAGCTCCACAAGTAAGAAGAACTTACATACGTAATGTGAACAAAGGAGTACAGTATTTTGCTCTGCTATCTACACTATCTCTCCCTGTGATAATTTTGAGGGTTTATCAGCATGAGATAATCATCGTCAAACGAAGTACACAGTATGTATATTATTGATGGAAGTTTTCAATGAGAGCACACCACACAGGTGAGCTCCTTCTCACTATCATATGGTGGACAGGACAACCCAGTACAATGGGGTTCCACATGGTAGAGGAGAGCTCTATAGTAGTAGAACCATTAAGTCCAGCAACGGATTCGGGATCTTTGTCCACACATTAATATGTGGAACGATGATAACCATAGTATTCAGTCATCAAGTATCCAGTGTACTCTGTGGTCCAGTTTGTGGGGCAGTTGACTTTAGCAGGAATCATCAACAGTGTAGCCCGTGTTGTGACATGGCACACAGCACATGGAACGTTGTGGCTTTGAACAGTTTGTAACGGTTGAGAGCTTGGTAGATACTCCACTCCATACATGTAGCTGTATCCTTGTACTCCACTAGTAAACTGCAAGTGCTCAGGATCATCTGGCATACAGAGATGGTTGGCACCCCCTCCTTGGTGATCATATCGACTCCCTCCAGCTCTCCCAGAGTACACCAGCTCAGTTCCCTGGCCACTGGGACAAACAGTCCTCCCCCAGCGAACATAGACAGCTCCTCCCATGGCAAGAGGACCTGGGGCTCCTAGTGGTCCCTGAGGTCCAGGGAGTCCAGTGTCCCCGCGATCACCTTTGTCACCAGTTCCTCCCTGAGGTCCCTGAGGTCCAGGCTGACCAGGGTCTCCACCGTCTCCCTTGCTTCCAGTCATCCCCTTGAGACCCACAATTCCCCGAGGTCCCGTTATCCCTCTCTCTCCCTGCTGGTCCCTCGCTTCCCTTCTCTCCCTTATCTCCGCCCACTCCTGTAGGTCCAGGTGGACCAGATGGTCCAGCTGGACCTCTCACTCCATCTCTCCCATCCCTACCTCTCAGTACCTCCACTTGGTGGACACTTACTTGACTACCTCCTGTGATGGGATCACACACAGGCATCAGTTCTTAGTGTACATTGAATTCTCAGAAACTTGTTTCTCTCACCTTCATTTTGGGCAAAGGAAATAGAAAAAGCAACTACTATTGTTGCTAGAATCAAGGCACACTTTGGTAACTCCATCTTCTGCCAAAACTCGATATGACAGAAGCTCTCAGACGTGTGTATGGGGAGTAGGATATCCCTTTTATACTGGCTGAAAAAGCAGAGTCATTTTACGTCAGAGGATGTCATGCATTAGCTCTTAGGGATACTTAGTTGTTTTAGGCAATGATCTTATCAGAATATTTGCACTGAGCATGTACAATTGTGCAGGAAATAAACAGAATTAGGATTGTCTAAGAAGTGTCAGTGGGTAAGAAGGTTGTAATAAGTGATGTCCACATCTCTATTAGTGTTTGTGAACAACACGAGACTCCAAAGCCTGCAACCCACACACTGACAGAGGAAGATACTCGTGTAGTGGATGGCCCCAGCTTTGAACCCACACTGAGGCTGACTGTCCTCAATGGGGAAGACCTCTCCATTAGTGAGTCTTATTGGCTCAATCTCTTGCAGAAGAGCATGTGGCAGGTCCCAGCCAATGGACATTAGAGTACTTGAACCAAGAGGGACGCAGGGGACGATACAAATGAACAGTGACCTACAAATGTTACAGTGAACACTACATACTGTAACTACATAAGCACTAGGGTTGCTTCAATTTAGCTACATGTGTACGGGACTTTGTTAAAATGTGTAGCGTGGATAAGCAAACACGACATGTGTTTACATACTGTCTCATGTCCCAAGTGTAGGGGAGGTGAACTACAGAACTGAGACCAGTGATAGACAGCAATATCACTAGGGAATGCTGAGAAAAGGAGCGATAACATCATGAGAGAGGAAGGCAGAGTACTCTGAGAAACAGTGGGGGAGACAGTGTGTAAACAGCAGCTGGTTATCGATGCTGTGACTCTCCGGATGAACAGATGGTCTCGGACATTACTATCTCTCAAAAACTTTTGGGCTCTTTTCTTAGCTGTCAGGGTGCTGAAGAGAGCAGCAAGACTGATCGAACTCTCACTCCAGTAAACTCTCTGGCTTACTAACAATGTGAGCCTATATTCATCATCCCTGTTTTTTTCCTTCCTAACAGAATCTCAAAGCTGCACCATCTACTTTTAGGATTCAATTACTCAAGGAACTGAGTCATGCAGTTTATCTTTAAGAGGTCTGGTCTGACTTTGCAGGAGAGCATTGTATAGATGGCTAGTATAGTCTAAACTGGACCACTGTACTGTACAAACTTCCATGTAACTCTCCCTGCACCAGCCACAAATACTGTACTGTGACTCCTTTGTTACTCATCTATGCGCCTGCAGAAACATTCCCATCAATTCTCATAAGAACCACACACAAGGAATATTTGTGGCAACTGGACATTATGTACTGTACAAACTTCCATGTCCATCCTGGACTCAGCGTTTGTTTACTCTGATGTTTAGTGGCATGGGAATGCTCAGACGAATCCATGA